>LZPO01076382.1:6556-16833 GCA_001675575.1 Neotoma lepida
GTGCTATTACCTTATGCCAAAAAATCTCAATTCCTGCTCCCCCAAAACTGAGACCAGTCTTAGAAATTTCTGAGCAATATTAAGTACTTGGTAACAAGCCCTAATGATATATCTTTGAGGATTTATTGTGAAGATCTTGACATACCTTGGAAGAAAACTGCAAAGCAGTCTTACTTCCTAGATAATAACTTCATGATTTTTTCCAGTCAGGGTTAGATCAACCAAACCATGTTTCTGTTAAATGATGGATTTCCTTGCAGACTTTAGGCTCTCTCTATATTGTGAAATCACCTGGTCCTTATTTAATAATCATTTATCATCACCATGATAACTGCATCTCCAAAAATCACTGCCAGTATTTACAGTCCCTAAGGGGGAAAATTGTGAGGGCTAAAGAAGAAGGAAACGTGAAATTCAATTTAAGGAGAATTGAAGATGCGTCATCAGTACCATCTACCACTTTTTCGTCATGTATCCCAAACTTAGATGCCACCTTCATCCTCGAATGGCTTCCACCTGGGGTAGATGAGCAAAGCTGTTTTGTTAGCATTGTAAGTTCCTAGTCTTGTATATTATATGAAAAATACTAATTTTGTGACTTTGACTATTTTTTACTTGTAGAAGTTTAAAAAACTTTTTTTTAAAAAGATTGTATTATCTTTTCTAGCCTACATTGACCACAAACTTGCAGTCCTCCTGCCTCAAATTTCTAAGTATTGGGGTAAGAGGCACCTCCATTATAGTTTAATTGAATAAAGGTTTTATATATAAAATGTATAACATGATGTTTTGAAATATGCATATGTCTGAGAATGGCTCAAGTGAGCCAAGTAATGCACGATCCCACAGATGTTTCTCTGTGTGGTGGGAGCACTTAAGATCTATTTTTAGTGATTTTTCAAAAATTCATGTGTGCTGCTATAAACTATAGTCACATTGTTCAATGCATAGCTCTTGAGAATATTTACCCAAAATAATTTTTTTATCCTTTGAACGCATTCCCTAACTCCTACTTCCATCCCCACCCCCTGGTACCATGTTGTCCTCTTAGGGTTCGGCCTTTTAGACTTGACACAGAAGAGAGATCTGCCTGAGCCTGGCTTGTTCCATGCCCACACTGTCCTTTGGTTTCATCCATGCTGCTGCAAATGGCAGAGTTTCTTCTGTTGAAAGACNGAGAGTTTCCCACTTTTTATTTNTACCTCATTTTCTTTATCCACACATCTGTTGATTGAAACTTCAGTTGATCTGTTTCTGGGNTATTGTGACCAATGCTGCAATGAACATGCGCTTAGAGATACCTCACCAGCATACTAATTTTATTTTATTTTTGTAATTTGCACCCAGTGAGGGATTGCTGGGTCCTGAAATGGCTGTACTAATTCACACTCCCACCAATGGCCTACCAAGTTTCCCACTTCCCCNCGTNCTTGCCAGCACATTATCTTTTGATAATAGCATTCTAAGAGCTGTGGTGTCATTCCTCAATGTGCTTTTAATTTGTATTTCTCTGGTAACTAGTGATAGGTGAGCACTTTTTCATGTATCTGTTGGTTATTTGTGTGTTATCTCTTGGGAAATCTCCTTTGTCGTTTTTTGCCTATTGTTTATGTGTAGAGAGAAATCTTAAACAGTCTTATTAATTGAAAACACCAGGCCAGGTATTGAGGTAAATTCTGAATGATCAGAGAGACAGAACAAGCCACAGCCAACCTCACCTTGCCAACTCCTCAGCTGATCTTGTTTCCTTAGACTGCAGGCTTCTGAGTCTTCACCCAAATGAATCTCAGCTGAACTGCTGCTCAAAGCCTGAAAGCTTAAGAGGCCTCTAGCTTCTGGTTTCCACATATCTTTCTGCTTCCTGCCANTNCTTNCTGGGATTAAAGGCATGTGTCTTTCTCAAGCAAAGACATGAGATCTCAGGTGCTGGAATTAAAGGTGTGTGCCACCATGCCTGGCTGTTTCCAATGTGGCCTTGAACTCACAGAGATCTGGATGGATCTCTGCCTCGGGAATGCTAGGATTAAAGGCATGTGCTACCACTGCCTAACCTCTATGTTTAATCTAGTGGCTGTTCTGTTCTCTGACCCCAAATAAGTTTTATTAGGGTACACAATATTTTGGGGGACATAATATAATCACCACATTTATGTGGGTTCCTTGTTTTCCTGCTGGTGAGTCATTTCAGCTCCCTGGATGCTTCAGGTATTAGCTTCATGTATAAGGTGTGTGGCTTACAGATACTTCCTCCATCCCATTTTTTTGTGGCTCTTCTGTCGACTGGTTCTCTTGATGTGCAGATTTTTATCTTGTTGCCTTTGCCTCTCTGTGTTTTAGGCCATAAAACAACCATAACCTCTACCCATGTGCATATAGGCAGCACTATCTGGACTAAGTGGGTTATTATGGGGTTGGGGGAGGAGGATAAGGAATAGGGAGGGAAATGTGGAGTGGTGGTCCAGGAGAAGCTGAGGGATAGTGAGAATGAATATGATCAAAACACATTGTATAGATACATGAAATTCTCCAAGAGTAGATAAATAATAATAAATCATAACTTATTACATTATCAGGGAGATTTTTCTGTTTTCCTCTAATACTTTTACAGCTTCAGGTCCTACACTTAAGACTTTAATCCACTTAGCGTTTCTGTATGCTATAAAATAGTCTCAGTTTCATTTTCCCACACATAGATGCCCAATTGCCCTTGCATCATAGTTTGAAGAAGCCATCTTTTCACAATGTGTATTTTTGGCATGTTTGTTGAGGATCAATTGACTGTTGAAAGTGTTAGTTTATTTCAGGACTTTCTAGTATATTCTATTGGCTTAAGTGTCTGTTTTTATGCCAGCCCCATGCTGTGTTGATTGCTATAGCTTTGTACATCTTGAAGTTAGGGACTCTGATGTTTCCAGTAGCTTTATTCTTGTTAATGAAGGACTTTTTTATGCTACATTATGAATTTTAAGTTTTTTTTTCTATTTTGGTGGAAAACGATATGATAATTTTGATAGGGATGTTATTGAATCTATAGATTACTTTGTGCAATATGTTCATTCTAATAACATGAGTCTATGGACATAGAAATTCTGATGTTTTCTTCCATTTCTTTCATTATTTTGTAGGTTTCATTGCATAAGTCTTTCATATAAATATACACATATGTGTGTGTATATATGTATGTGTGTGTATGTGTGTATATATAACTTATATTTTTTTAGAACCCTTATAAATGAGATTGGTTTCACGATTTCTTTTTTAGATAACTTGTTACTAGAACTCAGAGATGCTGAAATAGGACCCTAACACAATAGACCACAAAGAATTAGGATTTCCCTAGGGATGGTCTGNTGGTGGAGGGAAATGGTGAAACGCTGGTACAGAGCAGAACTTGCCTTCCAGAAAGAGTTCCCCTGCCCTGAGGGCCAACTCACAGCTCCACTGGAGTGTGTGTATCTCCTAGTTTTGCCTTCATCTCTTCTGTGAAACTATAATACCAATACAGGCAAGGTAGAAAGAATCTAGGAGCTGTCCTCCCCCAAAAAGAACAAAATGTAAATAAATCCATCTTCTTTAATGAAGTTGTGTTTCCTAATTTCTTTTGAAATATATGGAAAGCAAATTGGTGGGTTTGTGAGCCTAAGTGCCTAATAACACTTTTCAAATGTNAGTGGAAAAAAAAGAGAAGCAAAACTAGGTTCACTANCCTTTAAAAAATGAACTTAACCAAGTGAATTTTAAAAACAACTAATGGCAATTATTTAGGAAAGGCTTATTTTTATTTTATTCTTTTCATAGGGTCTAAAGTTTGAAACCAACTTTAGGCCAAATATATTATATCTGTCCATAATTAGAATTAAAACAAAGTCCTATGAGAATGTGGAATATTCTTAATGGAACCAATTGCTGAAGCCTGGACTCCTGTTTGGATAGCAGAGGACATATTTCACCTTTCCCAGTGACAGGCAAAGCACATAGAATAGCTTTTATATACATTTGTACTTAGAGAACTCATGAAACAGGCCCCCTCCTTCATAGCCAGAGGAGCTATTCTCAGCAACAAGCAGGCCACCAAAATATCTGTGCATCCTGAAAGGCAATGACATGCTAGCGTGTGGACTGATTACTGCCATTTTCCTTTGCAAGCTAGTCTGAAATGCAATGCAGCCTCTGTGTGGTCCAGTGAAGAAGAAAGATGAGAATTGAATACATTTGTCAGGCAAGCCCCACATATGATGCCAGTCTCTTGACACAGGTTCAGTGAGGTCAGTTTGAAAGGGAAGATGTAAACGGAGTCATGAATCTGNTGAAAACTTCCTCAGCCGCATGGTACCATAGACACAACCAAGCAGCGTGTTTGTTGAGGACATGTACAAATGCAGGCTTTTANTCCCTCTCTCCCAGCTTCACTCTGGTNTGCCAGGAGTCTGGGAAGTACGGATGAGACATAAGAAAGGTAGGTTGTGATGACGATGAGCTCTAACTGTAAGCAGTGTTAGTTATGGAAAGGCAGGTCNGAGGCCTGAGCTGCNTGGAAAAACCAGAGANATATACAAAGAATGACCTTCCAGTTTCCATTGAATCTGTTACTTCACAGTATGTGTTTCTTTCCTTCTTCCATATGTCAAGAGGCCAAAACACACCTTTGTGAAGCAATTACCTTCCATCAGAAGTTCAAAGTTGATGGCAAATTGAGAAAGCCAAATGATATTTTTGTGGAAATACCCTTTCTTGGGGTTCCAAATGTTCTATTGACANCTTTTAATTATTAAAATGAACACCCTGGCATGGTGGGACAGGCCTATAATCCTAAAACTGGAACTCAAAGACAAGATCTCGAGAACATGTTCTGTAGCATGGGCTACAGAACAGCCTTGGATATACAGTGAGGCCTTGTCTCAAAAACAAACAAATCAAAGTAATGCCTTGTGGTCTAGATGTGGATTTGTTNTGTTTCAATCATGCAACAGAATCCTTGCTTGAGGGATTTATCTGTGTCCTTTGATTTAAATGATTTAAAGTATGGTTAGCGAATCCTTACTTCTGTTGCACTATGTGAGACAGTCATAAATTTCTGCCAATTGTTACAAAGTTCGATTGGAAGTTCCATTCTTGCTTCTATGGGATAAATTCGAGCTTTAGGATCTTTATTTCCTTGACTACTTTTTTGATGGGAGAGTAAATTTTTATAATGTCATGTCACTATAGATCCATTGTCTTTTATAGTATCTTTCCTTAACACCANTAGGGCCACTCATTTAGCTAAACACATATAAGTTAAGTTGGGATGGCATTTCACTTACTAAATCCTAAAATCACAAAATGTAGACTCTTCATTAATGTTATTAATGAAGGTAAACAGAACTATAGTGCCTAGTTTGCATATGCACCCTATACTTGTCATAGCAATCTTTCTGATTTGTAGAATGTATCAGTGTTTCACAAAAGGGATGACTGACTTAGTTCTGTTAAGTCATCTTTCCCAAAGTGAGCTACAACAGATTTTAAAATGGGGACTGACTTCAAAGACCACTTTCTTACTGCCGTGCCAGCCTATACCATTCTCCTATCTCAGAAGTAACAACTATTGCAGATATAAATAAAAAAGAATCAGTTTGAGTTCGTGGACCATTGCTAATAAAATCAGAGAATACTATCCTATTTTCAAATTAGGCTCCCCTGTCCTCTTGGCAATGGAATTACNAATTCCAGCATTTGGTATGCCATCGAGAATACTGTGGAAAGGCAGATAGAAGGGGGTTGAAANAACAATATAAGCTTTACATCTGAGTGCCTGGTGACTTATAAAAGAAGTAAAAGGAAGATATTTGGCTTTATTTCTGTTTAATGAAGAAAAGGGATGGGAAGTGCCAGCTAAATGGTAAGTAGAGAATACTCACACAGTGCCAATGACCAAATAAAGCAAAGGACTAAGAGTTANGAGTTGGGAGTAACTTCTCCATCTCCCTGGTCATTGCACCCTTCACAGAATAAGAATGTTCATTTTGGCTTTCAAGCTAGAGTTGTCATGCAAGAAGAATGCACTAATTTCGTATTTTCTCATCACTTTCTTTTGGGGATAAGCATTTGGGTTTTCTGCTGTTTATTATTTCAAAGGCATCTATATGCTAATACATTTTATGCTAATTATTTTCATGTTTGCCCCTCAGGTTATGCTTCACGTCCCCCACCAGGGAGGATCATCTCTCAAGAAAACTTTCAAATTTGATTTTGAAAATTTATTCAGAAAAATTTAAACCATGCTTTTTCCCAACACAAGAAATAATATGCTCCAGAGAACCCTCTAATTCACAGAAAATGGACTTGGATAACATTTGGGTTCTCATACTACCACAGTCCTCCTGAGAAGGACAGCCAGGTACACAAAGCATTTAACATTCTGACATTGAAGTGTTGGAAGAATGATTAAAATAAAAATCTAATAATATGCTTTGAGAAATCACTAAATTACTCTGTGTGGTCCAGGAAAGACGAAAGGGCTGTTTTCATTTCTCTACCATGTCTGGGGTGTGTTACTGCTTCTCCTGCTATAACACCATGTTTTAAGTGTGTGCCATCTTCCTTTAACATTATTTCTAAACAGTTAATTGTGATAGTGTTGATGCCTGCAGCTGAGTCTGTGCACACAGGAAGGACCGGGTAAAGCAAAAAAAAACAAAAAACAAAAAACAAAAACCTCGTGCAATAAGCTAGCTTGACATTTCCTCCAGCACTTTTATGATGGAGATTTTCTCTATGAAATTGTCATTTGTCTTAAGAGCAAATTGCTATTTGAAAAAAAAATTAAATTAGCCAATTAGCCTGTCTTTAATACATTTTTCAGGGCATTCCTNTTTTGAAGATAAATAGGCTTGATATGTAAATCCTTGACGAAGTGTACTGAAGGTAGACAATTTGGGATAGTGTTTTACATTCCTTCTTGGCTGGGAATTGGACTCCTTTTGTTTCCAAGCACTTTGGGAGTACCAGAATGTCCTATTACACTCTCCATACTGTTCTTGGTTCTGCTCTGTACTGAAAAGCAATGAGTCTGCAATATTGCGAGGAGGGAAGCCATCTTGCAGATGGAAGCTTATTCTGTCATCAGCCTCTTCTTTACCTGTTCCTCTTTACACCTTTCCATAGCTGTGCCTGAATGCCTTTCTATACTTTAAAGGCTTCCACTGTTAGTCCTTATGGGTGACATCATTTTGCCTGAAGAACATCTCCTACTGACTGGCTCATTTTAATGGCCCTTGAGTTCCAACACACCTTTGTCAGTAGGAAAGTGTCTTTTCAGGCTTGGGGAAAAAGAGGTCCCTTTCTGAAAAGTGACCTGATACCTTAAGGAAGCTCTCTTCAAATAGAGAGAGTTCAGAGGGCGGACTTCCGAGCCAACAAAAGGCAGGTGGAGTTAGCNACTTGAACAATGTGTACCAGACAGCCAAGTAGTATTTTGACATTTTTAGCCATAATCTCNATAAACAAGATGAACCATTGCCCAGGATATATTAGTAAATCAGCTAAAANAAATGTTTGTCCAGTAATGATAACATAGTGTTTTGTTGAAATCTGACAATGTATGGTGCATTTTGCTGCAAGCAAAGGCCTGCATTATTTTATGTGCTAAACTCCAGTGACCCATCATTATTATCGTTTTATTCTACCTACTTACCTGTGATAATAGCAAAATAGCCGCACATTTCCCCTTCGAAAGTTGTGTCTCAAGAATGATTTATTGAACTAACACATTAGCTCTAATGCAGTTCCAGCTAAGAAGTACTTTCTTCTCATCTCCTTTTTTTGCAGTGAATAATTCAAAGATACCCAAATAAGAACAACAATCAGTGTGTCATTAGGCACCAAAATTTGTCAGGTGCTTCTTCTAGAGTCTGAACCACACAACCTGATTAAGGAGGCTGCTGTGGGCATCTTGTATTCTTTATGAGCTGAGTTCCCAGAGGACAGGAAACATCTAGAGCTACACGCAATCAATTCCAATTGCTTGAGTTGAGGTGAAGATTCAGTGGCCTTGGCTTTCACTAGTCAAGAGCGCTTAAAGTGGGCTCAGCACACCTCCCAGGGTATGCAATGTGACTTGGGACTGGCCTTCCTGGCTTTTCCCTGCCTGTGGACCATGGTTNGAAGCTTGGAGCTTTGGAAGAAATAAACAAGCCTTGGTCTGAGTCCCAGTTTGAATACCCACACATTTTCAAATCTGGACAAATATTCTGGCCTCCCTTGGCCCCATTCTCGAGTTCGGTTTACTTAAATTATCTGTGAGGACTGAATAGGACTAGGATAATGTGTTTTTTGAATGCTCTAGACAGTAAGTGCTCAACTAATGGGCACTACTATTAAATATTATCTTCTATTATCATTGTTATTTTAATATGAATGATTCTTGCTATTTTTGTTATTAATGATATTCACAGGTAAAAGACTTGGACTTTTGTTGAGTAGCATAAACAGTGCAAGGAGATGGATACTGAACACTTTCTTTTGCAAGTAAAATGATAAAAATGTAGGAAACTTCATATGTTAAACATGATTTGGTGGAAGCCTGTATCACAAAGGTCTAGTATGACCTATGAACATTATTATTTTTTAAAGTTATTATTTTTTAAAGATATTGTATAAGGTGGACATTTTAACATTTTACAAATTTTGTTGCTTATCTCCAACCAATGCCAAATATTCAGGTGATACAGAAAGAAAGGCAATTACAAGCAAGAACTTCCTGCCATTGCTGCCAAGAATCCAGATGTCCAACTAATGAGCTTGCTTCTTCCCTTTGTTAAGGGTACTCGACATTATGCAAAGCCGCCTTGTGATTGGCTTCCTTCAGCGCTGGTTGTGATGGTCTGTGGGTAGCAGGGCTGTAGAACTGATCAGCATGAAGACTGTCTGTAGAAAAAGACAGCTTGCTGGTTGAAAGGGTCTAGTGAGNTGCCAAGATGCCCCCGTGGGTCCAGAACATCTTAGGAGAGCATGCAGACAGGTCTCGGGGCCATTAAATAGTTTAGCTCTGCTTCTAAACAGGAGTAAACAGGATTGTGTTTGCTTCCCCACAGAAAGAGAAGTCAGATGTTAATTAAAACTTTGCAGAGCTGGGAAGGATCATGGCATTCTGTATTGAAAAGTCAGCTTTAACTTCTAATTGGATGCCAACAGAAAAGAAGAGAGAGGCAGAAAGAGGAAAAAAAAAACAAGACCCACAAATATATTTGCTAACGAAGGTTCTTATTGAACACCAATCTCATTTAAAGGGAGAAATCTCCGTTTTTCCTTTGTTTTTGGGGGGAAGACTTTAATGGCAGTGGAATCTTTAGCAGAATAGTATTTTCAATGGATATTTGTATGCTTTGTTTAATTCCACTCTGTCCTGTGGGTTCTTGCTTCCCCACAACCACCCTCAGAAGACATGCTAGCGGAAAGCTGATGCTGTACTCACTGGCATTTCATCTTAATCATTTCCCCGGAGTAAAGGTCAGCATCACATAGGTTTCCCTGTGCTTAGCATATAGTAAGAGTGAACTAAATAGCAATTGAAAGGAAAGAGTCGCACTGGAGTTACTCTGGTGCTTTTCCCTGTACTGTCCTTCCATTTTGTCAGCCTGCAGAGGGAAGATGGAGTAATTTCTCTTCAAATGGGCAAGACTTGGAATTTTTCACAGTCACAAGCCAGAGAACAAAGTAAGAGAGGTTTTCATTTGTAAGATTGCCTTTCTCTTATCTGCTGGTCTTGTCTCCCAGACTGTCTGTCTGTCTCTAGAAAGCAAAGTCAATAAAAATGATTAGAGTTGGCATCTCACAAATGTACACCCTTAAAGCATGAAGCAGTGCTGTGCAGGAAATATTTTTCTGACCTTTTCAAATTGCATCCAACTGTCTCGGGAATTTCTCAGGGANTCGAGGTAATAAGGTTCAATCCGTTTTACCGTCTGCCTTCAAATTTAGTTCCTCTGGAGCTGGAACTTATCTATTCCTTGCATCCTGGCCCTGGCATTCAGTCAGCACAGAAATCCATGCATCTCATCTTTTCTCACCCCATCTCTTTCTTTTATTTTTTATTTTTATTTTACCACACTATGGAATCTACAACCATGTCGGCTTTCCACTTACTGCCCCCTTCAAAAACGAAATGTTAGCCTGAGACGAATTTGATTATGTGGTCCTTTGAGAAGCCCTTGTTGAATTTAATTAGCTTTTAAATTTCATTCTCTCTTAAATCTCAGGTTTTCACCTGTGTGATTTGTTGCCTCAGTGGTCTTTAT
>LZPO01076382.1:16883-27970 GCA_001675575.1 Neotoma lepida
TTTCAACTTAACTACACTGCGGGCACTCTTCAAAAAAAAATACAAAAGAGGCAAAAACATGGGAGTTTCTTTTGTTCTGAATTGATTTTTGCTTTTCTTCTGAGGGTGCAAATGGAATGGACAAGCTCTGTGGTAAGGGAAGGGGATTATCCAAGTGTGACACGTTAAAAGGCAGCTGAGTTCCCCTCCATTCTTCTTGTTCTCCTTGAAGGAGAACAGGAAACAGAAGCTGGAGACATTTTTTCTTTTGACCTCTTGAAAGCTCCTGGTGTCAGGAAGCCTTGACAAAAAGTTAAAGAGCTCCTGAGACTTTCATGGTCACAGCATCACATGCTGAATGTGACTCTGGTGTTGTAGGACATTCCAGATACAACAGCTCACTCTGTCCGTTTGCCCCATCCCTTGTCCCTATATTGCTTTCTGTAGCGAGTAGACTCTTGGCTAGAATGCCACATGNTCTGTGCAGCCCAGAAACTCCTTCTGACTTGGGAGGTGAATTCATGGACAAACAGCCACCAGGAGAAGGACACCTTTTTTCAAGTTGCCCATCTTAGAGTCTCCTCTTTCTTGTGTAGCAGTTTGTTGAGTTTGATCACATAAGATCTATGACTTCATAAAGCTGTGGTAGTTCCAGACAACCCTNTTTAGAAAGCAGGCTTGGGGGAAGGGAAGGAAGGAATCTGCTTTTACATTTACAGCGGTGGGTTTTATTCTTCAAATACTGGACCACATGGACTTATACCAAAGTTCATCATTTATAATAAATATCGCGTTCTTTTCCATTTAAAAGAGTGCTTAAAATTTTTTGGGTAAAATTAAAAATGTTATCTTCAGAGTGTGTTTAAGTGCAGGCTGCTATTTTGTCATTTGGANTTCAATCCATCNTATTACTGGCATTCAATCCTGATGTCCTTTGACAACCTGGACATGGTCACCTGGCACTTCAGTAGAGATGCAGTAAAAAAGAAGAATGATATCTTTTTAAAATTCATATTTACCCACTATTTGAAATAAGATTGGTGCCCTACCACNAGTTGAAGAGTAAGGGTTTTCACATGTAATAAAGCAGTTGATTTCTGGAGGGGAGCTACAGTGCCCATGAAGAGTTGTGAGTGTAGGTGTACACATCTCTGTGTGAATATAGCCATGTGGGAGGCAGGCATACTACCCTGAACCTGACAATGGAAGGCATCAACTACACAGCCCAGAGATTCTATTTTCTCCCCATGGATGCCTCTCTTACTTCACTGGAAACTTGGCTGTGCCTTGTCTAGAAGAACACAGAGTGCATGTCACTGTCCTTAGTGGTGCCTCCATCTCATTCCTAAGACATCTTTTTTTTATATCTTCGGGATCCATAAATAAAATGAAGTCACTATGTAGACTTGCCACTGAAATAGTAAAGTGTTTTGAATCTATCAGATTTAAACCTGGGTGAATTCACACCACTGGTTTGTACTGTGTTCGTCAACTTCACTGGGTGTTCTTAGGAAGGCTGGGAAATGAAGGGAACTTTTAGATGGAGAGGCATGAGGGAAAAAGGAAGCCCAAATAACAATGTCAAGGACAATACTAGCTGTTTTATAAAAGATAATTGTCAGGTGTCTCATAGACAGTAAAACAGGGAAGAAAATGAGGCCTAGAGAATTTGCAACTGGATTTGCTTTGAGGCAGCAGAAGAAGGATGCCAAGAAGATTGTTTTTACATGGGAAGAGAACAAAAATCACTCAGCTGTTCTGAGTGGCACTTTGATTTTTCCTGATTCTCTTCCTTTCTCCTCTTTCTCGTCCTCCTACATCTCCTCTTTCTTTGTCTTATTTCTCTTTCTCATTTTTCTTTTTCCAAAAAGAGAACAGAATAAGGCCAGACTGTTGAAGCATCACATTGGCTCTTTTTTATTTTATTTTATTTTATTTTTTAATGGGGTTTCCATGCTTGTTCTGTCAAAGAACTGCCTTCAGTAAAGCTACCAGCTTTAATGGTGGCCAAGAGTTCTGACTGCTGACTCATATTATCACCACATACTTTCTTATTACTTTAGAACAATACAGGTATCAGAAGACAGTGACAACAGTCATTCTCACAGGGTCACATCCACCTTGCCCATCTCTGTTTGTGATGATATCTACCCAGGGTAAACGGGACAGGAGTGTGGGAAACAATTTGAAGCAAGAGTGTGCTCAGGGGTAATTTATTTATCCATCTATCTATTTATTTATTTATTGTGAAAAACTTGTTTCTATTTGAATAATATTTGTCTATCAGGATATCTAGGAATATTATGTTCTTTCAAACACACAGCTGAGAATTTGTTTTCCAATCGTCTCCAACATCTCTGTAACAAAAACACTCTTGATTTCCAAGGCAGGCTTATTACTTGCTGTCCACTCAATGGAGATATCGACACCCAGGCATTCAATTTTCCGCTTATAGCAAAGTCTAATATGCTTCATGATGTGGCTCAGGGACAGGGCTCCATTATTTATCAGGGTAAANTGGGGCTCTTTGGGTTGCCACGGCATCACTCAGGCTCTTAAGCTGGGATGGGCACCTGCCCAGCACATCGTGTGTTCCCAGGCATGGGAACTGATTCAGATTTAGTCAGAGNGGTAAGAACTTGAAGTCTGTCACCAATATTTACTGTGCACACATTCTTCCTAAAGAGAGTACTTGGAAAATTCAGTCACCATGTCACTGGAAACATACCCCTTTAAAAAATTTCAGAAATTTCAGACTCTACATAGAAAGAGCCAGCGTAGTTTTAAATGCAAATATAATTTGAAAGTGTCTCTGTCCCTCCCTTGCTCCCTCTTTCTCNCTTCCCTTGGGTCTGAGGTCTCTTAAATATGCATGCAGTAAGAGTTCAGGGAAGACTTTGCACTTTGCTCAAGGATCCCCATTGATTGCCACTATCAACCTTCTTGGAAATGCACTCAAAATAATATGAGCAAACAGGAATAAATCAGTCTCAAACTGCCTGTCACACCCAGCCCTTCTTTAGTTCTTTACTTGCTGACAGCATGGCTCAGTCTGTGGTTTCCAGAGTGATGCACCTGCCCATGTGCTGTGATCTGCTGGGAATCTCCTCGTGCTGTCAGGCTGCAGCAGTATTTATTTTGCCTTAATTGGAACCCCGCTGTCACCCTATGGGATTCTCCTCCTTAGCAAGGCAATNGATCCCTATAGACCTAGAGCACTATTGCTATGGTAGGGTGTAATATTATATTCGGAAATAGTAACATTGGGATCAGAATTTAACCAGAACCCAGGTTGACGGAGTTTCTTGGTGTTTGTTTTGGTTTTGGTTTTGGTGATTGTATTAGGAACTCATGATTTTTCTCAATGTTTGTNTTTGAGGTTGAAACAGCACAATAGAAGCTCAAGTCGATCACTTTGTTAGAGTTTCTTCTGCATTAGCTCTTTAATTCACTGCTTAGGTCAGAGAGAAACAGGAAAATAACTGTCAGCATGCCCAGTTATCACCCATATTGAACCAGTAAGCAATAAGCANCAACGGTGTGACACTCTGTGTAGAAGTAGCACTCTTCTGTTTATTTCCTTCCCCTCCCCCTTTCTGCACGAGCCAGCGTGACAAGATGACTGCAGAGCTTTACTATGATTCAAATTAAATTAGTTAAAATTTACAACTCAGTCCTGTTGATCTTAACTTTGGGTGTCCAAACAAGGTTTGTTTCCTTGGTCTCCGGTGCACAGCNCCTTGNGTATGTTTGGTTTCAGCTCTTGCTTCTCCCTTGTGCTAATTTTATTTTCGTCATTAATGTTCACGAAGACTTAATCATTAGCCCTCTAATTTTCCAGGAAAAAAAATGTTGATTTATTGAACTGGCTACAGAAAAAGAAGACCAATCTGACAGTATAGGTTAATAGTAGGGAACAAAACGCATCCGTAATTAGGAGAGAAAGGACTTTCCTTGTTCCTTCCAGTTTATAATAAAAAGCCCCTTGCCAAAGTGTCTTGGAAAATAATGCATTCAGACTGAGTCGAATTACCGCCTAGCACATTCTATTTATCTGTAGCTTAAAAAGCAGCTGNGGTTTTTGTAAGAAGCGATGAATGTGGCATNCCTACTTAAAGGTAGAAGAAAAAGAACACCCCTTGTTTTGTAATCAGGGGATTTTCAATTTAAAAGAGAGACTGAGCCTGTTGTGTGAAGTAGGGTTATTACAGCCACTGTGTTCTATCTCACCCACCAGGAGGCTAATAATGAAGGGGCCGGGGATGGAGGCCAATGCTACAAGGGTTATCTCACAACCTCAGATGTTGGATAAGTCGAAGGAGGCAGAATCGCTTCTGGATGACATTCAGAAAAGCTGGAGTGATTACTTGGAAGAGAAAACGCTGCCTATTCTTTCAAAGGTAAACAGCTCATTTCATCTCTCAGTCGCATGTGTCGGTGCAAAAGTACTTATATATACATATAAATAAATATCTATAAAGTCTGTCTTAAAAAAACACAATCTTTTCAGGTATATGAATATTGTTGAGACCTGCTCTTCTAATGGTCCATCCTTAGAATNCTACCTTAGACAAAGGATGCACTCGGAGCCCCACCACACCTCAAACCACGTTTTGAAGGATCTGCCAAGCTCACTTTTAATCATGAGAAAGAAATTACCCACATGGAGACAGCAGAAAATGAGAAAGTAGAGCTCGTGCTGCGAATAATTCCAGCGAGTGCCAAGGGGCTAGTTGAGGAATGGCTTCATGAGGTGAATATCTTTAGCTTGTACTTAGGGTTTGGTTTGCGTATAATCATTTTCTCTTTTAGGAGCGAATACAATCCTAAGCGTGTTTCCTATCCAAGCAACGCTCAGGGCATTTGTGAGGATGTTGACAGATTTAATATCGGCCTCGCCCGCCCTTGCTGTTATTTATGATGACTAATTTTACATTTATAAATATGCAGAAATCAATTTAGGTGGAAGGGCTCTCTGAGCCCCATGTCTGTCACCAGCTGTCTGTCTCTATGTGCAGTGCTGTGCTGTGTGGTGTGCCCAGTAATTTATGTCTCTGTGTATGTGTGTGTTCTTGTTGTTGTCTCCACTCTGTTGTGAATGTGCATTGGGAGAATTAGTCAAATAATAGGATCCCAAAAGATGGGACCAAGACTTTCATTTGCTTTTTGGAAAAGGTAAAAAAAAAAAAAGTATCACATCATTTTCAATTCATATCAAGAGAGGGAGGGTGCCAATTGGGTATGATTGATCATGTGACCAAACAATCAGGATTCAAATTGAACATCACTTTTAGTGTCAAGTTAGTACGAAGCTCCCTTCTCCTTTATGATGGCTGTTTTAACCCCTTGATGTTTATTTGTTAAAAAATAAAAAAGTCCCTGACTTCATCCTCAGTACACTGTAGCTCTTCTTTGCTTCATTTTTCTAAAGATTAGATCCAAGGAAAATAATAGTTTACTATTTCAAAACCGTCATTACTCACACTATTCTCCCCCAAATGTGTCATTTCTTTGTNGGCCAAATTAATGTTTCATCAAATAAGTAAATAAATAAGTGATAACCTTTTTTCTTCTTTTCAGACTAATTTTNCTAGGGAGTAGGGACAGGGACAGTCCAGGGTCTTTGTGAGTCACAGAGAAAGAATGCAGCAAAACCCCCACGTTGGGTCTCANTCTTTGATTTCCCACACAACCCAGTCACAGGATCACCATGCCAACCTTAAGCAATGTTGGCTCCCAGCAATCCTGTGCCTGGAGTCTTTCAAACTACCCTTCAATCCTGGTCCAAAGGGCCAAGGCAAAGACNTGTAGAAAGAAAGCATTATCTGAGAAAATGCCAGGCTGCNTTCCCATTGGNATGTGTTTGGTGCCACAGTTAAGCATCACTNGGGGCCAAGATCTGGATGATCCCCTTTATAGAGTGTGGGGGTTCCTNATGAAAGGGAAAGCATTGAAGTGGCTAAGAAAAGGGGTCATTCTTCCATGTGTTTCCAAAAAGAACAAGGCAGGGCTCTTGGATACCTTCTTTAAGGGAAGAAGAGGCAGGGGAGAGAAAGNGAGCCAGCTGTGGGTGGGTTGTGTTGGAGAGAGGAGCCACCTGGGAGTGGTGAGGCAGAGGAGATAACCAGCTGGGGGAGGGGTAGAGGTAAAGTGGAGAGGTAAAGGTAGAGGCAGGTGAGCAGCTGTGTTTACTTTAATACATATCATTTAACCCGCACCTAAAAACAAATTGGAGAGGTTTGGGAGTGCATTAATCTGGACCCAATTAGCATGTCTTTCTCCTTCAAAAAGTGCAACCTGAGATTAATGAATATCAACCAGAGTTTCAGATGCAGCACTTAAATCATTTGCATGTTCGTGCATGATAATTGAATTTATGTATGCACTTCCTTCCATTTAACTATTTCCAGTCTCCTTGTGATTCACATAAACCAAAACTTCATTATAGTGATTTCTAGGTAGAAACAGCTTGCTTAGCATTTTACCCCTAAGGGAAAAAAACTCAAGTGGTTGGGGTTTTGTACATTCGAATTTGAACAGCATTCTTTTTTTAAATGAAGAAGGCAGTTGATGATAGGGTGGAATGCTGCTGCTGCTTCTGGAGTTGGTAAATAGGCACCTCAGACGTATTTTTGAAAGGCTAGAAAAATATGGAAAATTCCGACAACAAGCTTTCAGGGTTTCGGTTCGGCCACGTGTAAGTGTTTTTATAATGTCAGGAACAAGGCCACTTAAATGCGGCGTGAGAAACATTCTTGGTGTTTGGACCTGTGTTCCTCAGATCACTGAGCACCTTCGGCACCCAGCATTGTTTCTGGCTTAGTTAGAAACTTGTTTCCATAGAAAAGGGTGGGGATGCCCTCAGCCTCTGTGAATGGCTACAGGTAGGCAGCAGCACTTGTGGACCCTTGATGCTATGGGTTTGATCCATCCTCCTTCCCTCCCCCCCTTTGCCTCCCTCTCTCCCTCCCTCCTCCTCTCTCTCTTGTTTCTTTTTTATTATTTGGGTGTAGATGGCTTCATGATGATATAGCACACACAGGTTTTAAGATTCTTCCTTTCCACTTGCTGTCACGTGAAATATCTGAACACAGACAGTGAGTGTGTAAGAAAGCATCCTGTGGAAGAAAGTCGAAGCAGGAGGCTTGAAATAATTCTCCTGGCTTCAGTTTGTACAGTGATTTGTCTGTCTTCTGTCTTCCCTTATGTGTTTCCAAGTTCAATGTCCAAGTGATGAGCTTTTCTCCAGGAATTCTCCCCAGTGTCCTTNGTTTTTGATGACATTCTATGGTTAAATGTTACTGAGTGTCTCCTGGTCTTGTTTCTGGTCCTTGTAGCTAAGAATGTCATTGAAGGATAAAATCTTGTTAATTTGTGATGTTACAATTTAAGTGTTGCTTTGTGTCACTTACATGTAGTTTAAAATCCTCTCTAATGTAGCATGAAATGATTGGTTAGCTTGGAAATGGTTGTGAAGTCGTGTGAAGAAAATAAGGTTTACATCCGACCAAGATAAATTCACTCTAGTGCTTTATGGCTTTTTATTCCTATGTGATCGTAATAAAGTCTCATGTAGGGATGGAAGCCATGAAATACATTGTGAAAATTCATCAACTAAGAAGGGGCCGTCAGTATAGAGAACTGTAGCCTGTGGAACGTGATGGAGACGTGTGCTAGTGGACAGCTCTGCTACCCTTTCGGTGTTCCTTGAGTGTCTTTATCCTTAGGCATTGACAGCTAAGGAATGGAGGTTGCGAGAGTACTTTCATCTTCCTGACCACCGATTAACATGCACGTTCGACTTTGCGCATTTCTGTCTATCATACATTTTCTCCTCCGTTTTTCTGCTAACGAACATGCTCTGGGAAACCGTTAGAAGCCCACTCACTTGTAGGCAGCGTTCAAACCGTCTGTGACTTTTCCCCCGACAACTTTTGAGGTCTTTCTTCTGAAACAAAGAAGAAATAGACAAACCAGATTTGTCCTCTTGGGAATGTGGTCCAGATTTCTCTACTCCCAATCTCCAAAAAAAAAGGTATACCTCGAATGGNCTAGCTGCATACCTAGATCCAAAGATTCCGTAAGAGCCATCTTCCCTTTACAGGTGTGGTGTAGTGGAGAGGCCTTTAAAGATCTGGAGAGGGGTGGGGTTCTGATATCTTCACCAAGTCAGCTGTGTGACTGGGGCATGCGAATTAAACNNNNGGACTCTTTCCTTATCTTTAAATGGGGCGTGGGGTGGGATGATACGAACATTGTTATAAGGATTAAATGAGATAACAGATCTACACTTTGCCTGACAATGTGTTTGACCATGACTCTGTTTTAAGAAGCTCATGAAATATTAGTTTTTCTCCCTTCCTCCTGTTCCTTTTTCCCCCCCTCCTGCACCCCTTCCTTCTTCAGATGTTAGTCTATCTAGAGCAAGACCCGAGGATCTAAGCTGGACCTTTGAGAAAGAAACGACTCCAAGGAAAGACTCCTTTCCATATGGTTTAATAACTTTTTTTACCTGAATTGTTTAAGTTGCACTACCAAACTATATTTCTCTTTTCTGCCCTCTGTGTATTTATTTTTGCTTGAATTGCGTGAATATTGACTCTTGAACTACATTTTCNTTTTGGATTTTTAAAAGACAATTCGAATAAAACCTTATTTGTGTTATTATCTTTTGTCTCTCTGTTTTTTCTATNCAATGAGATAGTGCCCTATGTTTTATAAGTCTCTGACTGCTGTTAAGAGGACAAATTACACTACTCCTTACAAGGCACTCACTGAGGGTGCCATGAGGACTGTTTCCCTTCTTCCTCATAGCCCATTGTCTGTCATTGAGTGTGAGAAAATTGCCAGGGTAATTGTAACTCTGATGATCATTTATCTAGTTATTTAAGATAACTAAAAATTAGAATTTGAAAAGCATGAGAGCCTGTAGAATAATTGTGGGTAAGGAAAAGAACTTTGAAAGAGCAAACATAAAGAAACTTTGAAAAATTCCACAGTAATCTGAGTGTAGTGCATTGCATTGCATAGCATATCAAAACGGAANATGGTGAAAACCAGAGATACTTTATTTGCATGTAGAGTGCTTCTGTTATCACTGAGTTTTCTCTTTATATCTCATGACTACCCTGACGTCAGTTCCTATTTAATGGCCCCAATATTTATGAGGTATTCAAATATTTGTAAACCAGTGGATGGAAAAAGAAGAAATGAGGGAGAGAGGAGGNGGAAGAGAGAATCATAGGGGGATTAAAAGGGTTAAAGACTAAGTCACATGTGAAACATGATTGTTTAAGGAAGGGAGGAAAAACATGTACACAGGTAAATACTGACCTTCAAGAATGAAGAGAGCTTAGGAGCACTGGGCCACTCAAGACAAATGTCACAGACAAGCTCAGTAGGGCTCTACACAAGTGAAGTTCCTTAGAATTGAGGGGAAAAAAATCTGTGTTAGAAGCTAGANCAACAGCCAAGTATCCATAGGTCAGAGTCAAAGATTTGAAGTTCATTTGTAAAAAAAAAATTATGCAAAGGTTTTATGATGGTTCTTGGAAAAATTTCCAACGTGCAAAACATTATATCCTAGAGAAGATATTTACTTCTAAAAATCTTCACAAGTGTCATTAGAAGCAGAGAATGGATTTGAATGGACGCTGTTAGATTAATTAATTACTGCTGAGTCTCGGTGGGCTGCAATTAGCTATTACCCTGCATGATAGGCTGATCTAAGCTGCCAGAGGACCCATGAGATCACGGGTGGCCATGTATTTGTGGGCTCATTCACACACACACACACACACACACACACACACACACACACACACACGTGTGATCCCCGTCCCCCCCCCACACCATTCCTTTTATGTGATTGTATCTGAACTCTAATACTTGGAGGAGTGAAGACAGTATTTGAGAAAGTGATCGTCTTTAAGGAAAGCTTCTCAGTTGTCATTGGCCTGTTGGAATTACAGACTGGCAATATGTCTCAGAGGATATTCCTATTTTAGAGGTCCATAGAGCAGAAGGCTGCAAAGAGAAGCAATCTTATTTAGGAATGAATGGATAAACTTCTCCACCTTGCCAGGGTCTCAGTACCAGCAGGAGACACATCACGCATCAGGAAAGCATGAGTAATTTACATGTCCCTCCATGGNATGGTTTCGCTCATCAGAAGCTTCGCTAACAATTGCATGATGGTTAATGGAAGATAGTATATATNGGCTCTAGGTTTGGGCAGCTTAAGGAAATCCACATTGTCCAATACGTTAAAATCCACAAATGGGTTTGTGAGGCCTTCTAAGAAGATGAAATAAAGAGTTCAGAATTCTCTTCTCCTTTGATTGGTATAATAAACTCTAACTCTATGCTTCACGTAGCAGAAAAGAGCCTTATGAAACACACACACACACACACACACACACACACACACACACACACTGTCTCTACTATCCTTTTTACCAAAATCACCTACATTTGCTTATGAAGCATGACAGAGGAGGAATCAGCAACTCCGGATTGAGATGGAGATCCACACAGGAGAGTGGAGACCCAGAAATGCTTTGTGTGACAGTTAGCATGAATCTTGAGCATGAAATCCAGGTTTTTCCATCTCTAAACCAAAGCTTAGAATGCAGGGACAGTTGTCACAGAAAGTTCAGATTACACTATCACTGGAGTGAAAATGCTAATGGCCACAGTATGAGGTGGGATCAGATTTAAGAACACATTCTCCTAGATGGCCCTTCTCNCTATAATGTCCCATGGATACTTGTAGACTTAAGGCAGTCCAGACGTAGGTAAAAATAGTAACGTCCTGGCCTTCCAAACTTGGCTTTAACCTCTAGTCCTTATCAGAAAGAGTGCAGAGCTGATTGCAGGTACCCTTCATTCTTTCCTTCCATCAGCGCTTCTCATTTTGTGTTTGAACAATACCAAATGCTTCTAGGCAAGACGTGTGAATCACACAGGAGTGTGTCTTAGTAGAGCCTATACAGGCAATTTGTTTGTAGGCTAAAATTAGGTTTCACAATGATGGTTCAGTTGGTGACAGCTTCTTGCTTGAGTTCCAAGTCCTTGTAGTCACCCACAGGCCCACATGGCCTATAGTC
>LZPO01076382.1:34873-45855 GCA_001675575.1 Neotoma lepida
CCTCCTTCCTTGAGGGGATAAGAATACATTTCCTATCTCTACATATGCAAGCCGAGGGCTTCCCTCTAAAGGTTAAACACAAATCAAGCCAAAGCTGCCCAGCTGCTTTCAGCCACTCTCCTNATCAAATCTCTCTTCCTCACATATAAAACTTCAGAGGGTTGTCATTGTGTGTGACCCTGACCAAATAATTTATCCTCTGTAAAGAAAAATATTAATACTTCAAGAATCCTAGTAGGATTCTAGCATTAATGAAGAATGACTTAAAATAGTTCCTGGAACACAGAACATTTTAGACCAGTGTAAGCTGATACTGTGATTGCAACCTTCATTTCCACTTTCTTACTTTCTACTTATTCTCAATTCAGTCCAATTTGCCCATAAAATATGACTCATACCTGTAAATACCTCCTGCTTTCCGTGTAGCTAAATCTAATGAGCTATTTAAGTCTTCTTTTTGCTGACTTCTCTATAACAACCTATCCTGTCGATCTATAGCTAATAAAAAAAACACATATTCTCTTCTGTGTCATTTGGTCTCTAATGTCATAATGATGTTTTATCTTTTCTTCTTACCCGTGTAGCTCTAGATCTACCTTTTTTTCCTTCCTCCCTTCCTTTCTTTTTCTTTGAGATCAAGTGCCATACTGTAGACTAGGCAAACNTCAAGCTTGCTGCCATACCCTTGTCCCAGTCTTCTGAGCACTGGGATTACAAGAGTGAGTCACCATAGCTGGCTTACATATTTTGTGGGTTTTTTTTCCCCCATTTTTGAGCTGAAGCTCTCAAGATTCTAGACCTTTTCCTGAACATCAATCTTCTTCTCTCCTTAAAAATCTCCTTCAGGCCTCTGACTCCAATAGCTTTTTCCTTGGTCTGTGTGATGGTTAATGTGATGATGAACTTGGGGTATCTAGAGTCGCCTAGGAAACAAACCTCAGAGCATGTCTGTGATGCAGGTTCTAGATTGCTTCAATAGTGGTAAGAAGATACCTGGTTTAGGTGCCACTCTAACTTTGAGTGATACCATTNTGTGAGCTGGATTCTTTNACTGAGAGATGAGAGCTGAACACCAGTATTTACCTCTCTGCCTCCTAACACATCTGTAGACACAACTTAACCAGCTGTCTCTAGCTCCTGACCCATGTCTTCCTAGTCATACTGGATTTTATCTTTCCTTAAACCACAAACCAAACTCAATACTGCCCCCCATAAGCTGCTTCTTGTCAGATATTTGTCATAGCAACAGACAAGTTACTGATACTACCTATCTTCTCAATTCTAACACCATAAAAAAACTGTCTTCTAGACAGCCTGAATAGAAGGTTCCAAGTGCATGTCATTGCACTACATTCCAACAAAACTGTCTTCTGCCCTTAACCTGGGCCTCCTGCATGCTTTCATAGACCATTTGTACAAAATCAAGCCTGGAGGGTAATCTGTGGCACAGCTCTTGATCCACTTCTAATCTCATATCAGTTGACGGCCTTAAAATTAATCTCTTTGGTGTCTATTAAATACATCTCCTCATCTGGGTCCTACCGCCACTTCCCAAGTTCATGATGACACAGTGGCTGTCCTACTCCACAATTCCAGTCTGCATCCTCTCCATGCCTACAGTCTCATAGTGCAACTCCACACAATTCCAGTCTGCATCCTCTCCATGCCTACAGTCTCATGGTGCAACTCCACACAATTCCAGTCTGCATCCTCTGCATGCCTACAGCCTCATGGTGCAACTCCACACCTGTCTCTTATACACATCTAGATGTGTATAAGAGACAGCTGCATGCCTACAGCCTCATGGTGCAACTCCACACAGCTCAGAAGATTGAATACCAACATGTCTGTATTCTCTCTCTGAAGTCCCATAGCAGTCTTCTTTATGATTTTAATGTTTGCAGATGTGGGGAACTCTACATGCACTTGTTTAAAGACGCACATGGAGGCCAGAGGAAAACCTTAGGTGTCCTCCTAAGGAGTGCCATCTGCTGCCCTTCAGACAGGGTCTCCCCCTGTCCCGCAACACACAAATTAAGCCTGACTCGCTGGCTAGCAAGGCCCTGGGATCCTGTTGTCTGTTGTCCCTGCCACAGTTACAGCTACACACTGCCACACTTGACATTTCTTACTTGGATCCTAAGAATCAGTCTTAAGCCATCTCACTTGCCAGGCAAGCACTTTACCACGTTAGACATGGTCCCAGTCCCACTTTGATGTTTTCCTAATGTTGCTAAAGAAAAGACATCAGCATGGGATCTGTGGTCTGGTAAGATCTGAAGCCTATCCCCGTTGCTTCAGGCATCACCGCCACATCTTCTGGGTCCTCAAATGGCCTTGGTCTCACCTCTATTCTCTCAGCTGCTTCCCACTGGAAGCCTCTCCAAATATATTACCTCACCGTCCTGGCCAGTTAATCTCCTCACACTTCAGTTCCTCATCCCATGTTCCTCCTCCCTAGTTGTCCACTCCAGATAAGATTCATCTGCTTCATAATCTCACCAATGTATATTTTTTCAGGACATTTGACTCAGCCTTTCATTAATTATTCACTTGTGTCATTAATTTGTTTGTGGTCTTCTTTCCAATTGTCAGCACTTGTTCTCTGTGAACNCCTGGGCTGCTTCTGGTTTTGTCTGTTTTTTTTCAATGCTTACTTGAGGGCCTGGTCCATGGAAGGAACTCAACATTTGTTAAATAATTATAATTAACAGTTTCTCCATCTTTGGNTAANTTATTAGAACAATTGATGTTTCTTTTCAAACCTCCCAAATCATTTTCCTAGCTTGAACCAGTCCAAGGAATAGATTTGATAGTTGTCATTAAAATGTTGACTCAGATTTAATTATGGCTAGAATTCNACTTTAATAGATATGATTTTCTATAAAAATAATATTTGTTAAATTGAGAGTTGGAAGGATTCACGTAAACAGCTTTAGATAAACCATACAAGGTTCAAATGTCAGTACAACTGCAATTAATTTGCAACCTAAATTGTATTCATGCATAAACTAAGTTATAGAAAAATGGCATTAAGTAATTGATATTGTGACATAACGTCAAGTGAAAATTGAAGTGCTTTGCACAGCTATAATCTCAAACGAGCTTGAGGTCTGCCACATTCTTTCATATTCTGATTGATTAAAAATGGATTATTTGGCATTTTGGCAGATCACAGAAATCAGTGAATAACAAAGACTTTTTATTCTTCNTTATTTGCTCTTTGAATACATGCAAATTTTCTTAGAAACAAAGGCATGATATTTTCTCTTCCATAATTTTNTTTCAGTGTTGTAGTTTTGCTGATAATAATAGCAGTTTCTTTACAAAAAGTTCCCATTATTAACTTTCATATCACTTNATCTAATTAAAATATAATGTATAATGAGACATGAACTTCATATTGCATTCAGACTTTTGTATTCTTGTCATTTGTACAGAAAATTACATGGTTCTGTTTTCTTTTCACTGGAGTGAGGNTTTTTAAAACAAGAAAAACCTCAATGGTGATAGAAAATTTCTTCAATTCTGGCTGCCACTGTATCCCTAGGGATGTTAGGTATTCCAGATGGCCAGCTAAGCAATGGTTTGGTCGGTATCCACACTGACGAGATTGGCCAGGGGAGAGCTTAATGATTCCAGGCTCATTTTCTCTAGTCTATTCAGTTAGTGCTGATTATATAAATATTGCACAGTTGTCCTTCATTTGCTGGGATACCCACAGATGTCTGCTTATGGACCCCACACAGCCTCTAACTTCCAGNAAGTTCTTCAATACAACATCTCTAGTTAGATGCTCAGACATGTAAAGAGAGAAGGTATTTATTACAGAGCAGATTGACTACAAAGGATTGCCCACCAAACTCTTCCCTCTGTGCTTACTGTGTGATGGGAGCTGCACTAGCTCAGGAATAGACATTGACTTCTCTCTAGCACAAGGCGCTCAAACTCAGTTGATGAAATAATCATGCTATAGTAACATAACCATTGTATGAGAGGTTTTAACCCACAGTTGTCAAAAAAAGTCACAGCTCAGCTGAGATTTGAAGGATGACTAGAAGAAAATCCAGTGAAGAAGGGTGAAGGAGGAATTTAGAACATTCAACATGAAAACAGTTGCAGTGGTAAGGTTGGGCGCATCATCCACTATGACGAGATTCAAGATACATAATCAATTCAGTCCATCACAGACACAAATATGAAAGAAGAAGCACAAGAAGAAATCTGAATGGTCCATCAAAGGGGTCATGTATTATGTGTGTGCAATATGGAGCCACTTAGGATTCAGAGAAAGGGAGCACTGATCAGTCTTGCTCCTGAGCAAGNTCTCTCTCTCCAGATGCAGGGGAAGGAAAAGATAAGATGTGGGCAGGGAGACCCATTAGGAGACTGACACAGTCATCCATGAGAGAATTTATCAGAAGCCCGACTACAGTGTTAGCTACAGAGATGCGGACGACAGGAGACAGATTAGAAAGCCATTAAGGAGTAATATTAGGTGGGACTTTGCAACTGATTAAAGAAGGTAGGGAAGAGGGAAGCAGGGTTGAGGACAATACATTGGCTTCTGTGGGCTCCTACACGGATGGAATTCCACTCTGTGAGGTAACATGAGCTCTCTGCTGGCAGTGCAAATTTAAAAAAAAGCCAAAATAAAACCAAAATAAAACAAAAAACCAAAAAACTGGGCATACTCCTGGATAACTGAAATACAGGGATCCATGTCATGCTTCAGTGGGAAACCTTTTTCTCCAGGTAAATGTTAGANCCTGTGGCCTTTTTCCTCCNTAAAGGGTCCTCCCTGAGGGGCACTTTACATTCTTATGTCCACCCTCNCNTCCAAACTTGGCTGCCTTGTAACACATCTCNGATTAGGCTCTTACTAATTCTTTTAATATTTTTTACNACCAGACTGTGAGTTTCTTTATTGTTGTTGCTGTTGTTTGTTTTTTGTTTCTCAAGACAGGATTACTCTGTGTAGTCCTCGCTGTCCTGGCACTCACTCTATAGACCAGGTTGGCTTTGAACTCACAGAGCTCCACCAGCCTCTGCCTCTTGAGTGCTATGATTAAAGGTGTGTGTCATCACCATCCAGGAACTGTGTTTCTTTAAGCAAGAACTATATCTNGTAAATCCACTCTTCAGACATTTGTGAATTCAGTCACACACTCAACATTGATAGTGTCTACCACANGTCAGACACTAATTCTTAGTTGAGGACCTTGCATGGTGGAGGGCACATGATTTAGTTTGCTAGTATTTGCAGATATTTCTCTGTACGGTGAGAAAATCATAAAATATAAGTCTCTTGCAACAGATCCAAGTGTACCCCTGTGTTTAGTCCCAGCTGGACTTTGTATGTTCACCTCCACCCATTGAACTCCAGTTTTGAAAGATTGTGTATTTTTTTCTGTGTACCCTTCTGGTTGGGATGTACTTTGGCTGTACTTTGGTAGTACCCAAAGGTCATGTGGACCTTTGATAGCCTCAGAGCACCCATANTTTTCATCTTCTTCAAAACAGGGATACTAACAGCGCCTGCCTGGTAGGGATGGGTTAAAGAAGAAGTGAACTAGGAGGAACCTAACGNAGTAATTGTCACACTAAGTTCACTGAACCTTAGAAGGTTTTGTTTGCAGAAATGCATCTCAGGTTTTCAGTATTTGTTTTGTAACCTGCTAAGTAGCACTGAGGCACAAAAACCCATAGAAGGGAGGATGGAAAGTAGAGGAGCCAAGACTTTAGCGACAGGCAAATCACCACACTAAAAGGGAACCCCCGCTGAGTGCCACAGGTGTAGTCTATTGCGGATTCCAGTATAGAGTTTATAACCCATTGACACCAGACTCCACACAGAAACTAGCTCATGTGGCTTAGGTATCTTATAAATCTTAAAATATACTCTGANTGGGTCTCCTCTGCTCAGTAAGCTCCAGAACCATCATAGATAGACTAAATCCATTGAGGAAAAAATATTTCCAGCAAGGTTTCCAAGGAAGGCTTCCTGTAGAGTTAGCTCAGAGAGAAATATGATCATCTTTAAACTTTATATTTTTATTATAGACAATCAAAATTCAAAGATGAGTTTCCCAAAAACAAAACAAAACCCAACTCTCTAGTCACATTCTTTTTACATCAACTCTCTCTATACATATATATATTGTCACATTAAAGCAGAACTATTCAATAGGAATAGAACAGGANCCACAAATTCAAACCATGAATATAATTTTAAAATTCCCAAAAATCTACATTATAAAGTGAAGACAAGGTATATAATTTTGTTTTAAATTTAACCTAAAATAACAAAATATTATCATTTCAATGCATCACTAGTATAAAACTATTGCCATATAATATATTATTTTCATATAATACATTTTCACAAGTCAGTATTTTACATTTGTAGTGCATTTTAAATTGTACTAGCCTCATTTCAAGTTCTCAGAAACTGCATATGACTGACTGGTGTCTACTGTGTTTGACAACACAGTTCTAGAGGATATGTTTTATATGAGATACAGTAGAGGTTAAAATTTAATCAATGTGTTTTGACTACAAGTATCTGGTATAAGACAAATTCCATAGAGTCAGGATATGATATGGATTACCTCTAATACTAGGCTAATGAATTTGTATTTTATTAAATACACACGAGAAAACACTGACAATTTTGAGAAAGGACAGTTGAAAGTGAAGAGATCAATTAGCAGTCCAAGGAAGAGGGGGACGCTAGCCACGGAGGGGAGATAGGATGGGAAGGACAAGTGAGATANCATTCACAAAGACATAGCAGTTTACATAATTTCAGACTCTGGTGGGCAAACAATAGAATCAAAGATGCCTCCTCTGCCGCTGGGAAAATCCAAAGGAAGACTTACTGTAGCTGTCCATGGGGGTCTTGTTCACTTTAGTTGTGGTAAAATTGAGTTCTTCACAGAATATTGGAATGTGAGCTTGGAATTTACATAGAGTGGGAGTTGTGCTCTGCAGAGTGTGGAAATCATAATGGAGTTGAACTATAGAAAAATGCAGCACCTGCCTTTAAATGTCCAAAGAAATATTTAGGAAAGCGGACATATTTACCACTGTAGCCCTGACAAAAGTGGCAATGGCCGCCACAACCATAGAGAGGCAGAATTTATCTTTTTCTGGCAAATATCTAATTAATATATAGATAGCTTTCCAGACATAGAACAGAATAAACAGCCACAAAGAAATCAAGCCCTTGGCTCCTTATTGTCAACTTGGTTTGACTTTTAATTGATCTTTTCACTTCCAACTTTCTTACTCAAGATTGTCATTGTTTTCACATGTACACTTAATAAAATATAATACATTTTTGTTGCTGTGACATCATGTAAAACATCAAGAATAGACACAAGAAGTTTTCTAAACGGATGGNAGTCTTCAATCCAGAGTCAACCAGTTTCAAACATTTCAAATGAGACAAATGTAAGAAAACTGCTTATGGCTAAAGCAGGAGAATCTTAAAAATATGAAAAATGCATTAAATTGAAAGTAGCAACCACAAGACTACAGCTGACTTCATGTTAGCAAAGACAACGGAGCGTTATAAACAGTCTAGGAGAATTATTCTCAGTGTGGAATACTATATCAATGTGAAGTTATCCATCTAAACTGAAGGTGATGAGATGGTTTGGCACACCAATTAAAAACAGCAGATTTGCATGGAAATACAAAAGAAGTTGCTTTCGGCAGAAAGAAAAAGATTTATAGGATTTAGACAGCGCGTTGTGAAGCATGAAGGCGTCAGAGGAATAAACATTACCAGAAAGGGTGAAATTTGAAAAACGGAATGTCTTGTCAATATCAAAGAGTGGTGAGATATGAAGACACACATTTCAGGTTTCTTGAATCAAATCCTATCATTCTCTCTCATATTGTATGGTAGGTTTTGGTCTAATTGAATTATAGCACTGTATCTCTTACCACAGCAACAGAAGCCGGGACAAATTCACGAACAATGCTGGACATATAGTAAGATTTCCCCCATTATCATATGTTTATTAGGAAAGCTACCCTAGAACANCTGAATGCAACAGAGTGGTGCATTGAAGACAAGATCAGGAAAAAACAATAATTATTTTTGTTTGAACATTTAACTCTGTCCAACCATATGGAAAACGAGAACACTTTGTTAACTCTAAGTACTTTGTTCTTGAATGTTTCTACTTTAAAACAATAGAGTAGACCATATACTTAAGAGACATTTCATCAAAGTATTCTCCCCAATTATTAAAAAAAAATTACTTCTTTGAATGTTATTAGGAGAAGGGTGCTAAGAATACAAGTTCAATAATGAACTAAACTCTCAGGCTAGGGTTTTATTATTTAGACATAAAATAGTAAAAGTAGAAGTACCTAAAGGGTGAGGAGGTTCTGAGAGTGTGGAGAAAGGAGCAGGAGGTCAGTCAGGGTCTGCTGAACTTCTCCCTCAGCCAAAGCCATTCAAGGTGTTTGACTACCATTGTATTTGAACGAAGATTTTTCACTAGTTACATAAATATAGAAAGAAAGACTTCAAAGTTAATGGCAACCACTAGACCAGTCCAACACTTTCCATGAAGAAATTAATTATGATGGAGGGCAATGAATGGAAGGTTCATACAAGAGCACCGTGGGGCTTCCAAGGAATGTGTTGTTTTCTTGCACTACGAGGGATGAACTACAGATCCTTGCGTATGCTAGTCAAGTGTTCTGCCCCTGAGCCCCAGCCCTAGCCCTGCTATTTTTTTTAACTGCGTAGAAAACCCAAAGCTTTATCCAGCAGAAGTGCCCATGCATGAAACCTTACATTACTCAGGCAGAGAAAATTACCTGGATGATTTCACTGGTGAATAAATCAGTAATCTGAAATGATTTAGCATGGGACTAATGGCACTTTATATCATTTTAAGTACAGTTAAACTTCTTAATTACAGACACTCTAGAGACTTAGAAAAATTGCTACAATAATGGCATGTCATTAATTCTGAGGAAACACAGCTTCCTGGCCAACACCTGCTAGGTATATACAGTTGCCAGGTTAATATGGAGTCTTAGAAATTAATAGTTTCCTTGTTCTTAAGCAGCAGAGAACTTCCCACATCTCTACCCAGCTACACGGGAGCTACGGTGATTCATTTCAGTATTTCNTACTNGAGGCTTGCATTTTATAACTTTTGAGGTTGAGAAAAGTCAGGATGAACATCACATGATCGCCACAGAATAGGCAGCAGCTGACACAGAGAGAGCTGCAGGCTGTGAAAATGAATCTTTTATGAGAAGTAATATGTGCTCAGTGCAAGGTGATGGAAGAGAAAATAAAAGATAGCACTNTCCATATACCTTTTTCACTTGCAACTACAAAAGTTGAGCAAATAGCAATACTCTCCTTTTTATCATTTCATAGCATTTNACAGACTAAGAAATATATTTAAGTTCATTTCTTCTGCGTTGATTAAATTATTTTTATCTTTAACTATGAAAGCATTCCAGTTTTAGCCCTTCAGATTCAGTCACAATTCTGCTTTACTAACCACAGTATTGCATGGTTATTAGATCCTCACAGTTATAGAAAGTTTTCATGCTCTTCCATCTAAACATGGTGAGCAAAAGAGCTAATAATCTCATCATGGGTTTTCCATGTACTGTCCAAGTAGTACCCAATCAACAAATCAATGTAGACTATAACTTCATGTTTTGGACATTCATAAACTTAGCTACAGAAGGGAAAAGCAAGTGTTGGCTATCACAGGATTGACAATGGCTACTTTGAATGTAGAAATTTGTTTGTTTGTTTGTTTTAATTGAAAATAGATTCTTCTATCATACAATACATCCTGACCAGTGTCCCATCCCTCCACTTCTCCCAGTTGCCCCTAATCTCTCTTCTCCCTCAGATACACCCCCCCCCCGTTTCTCTTCAGAAAAGGGCAGGCCTTCCAGAGACAACAACCAAACGCAACAAAACAAGATACAATAAGGCAAGGCAAAAGCCCTCATATCCTGGTTGAACAAGGCAACCCAGTAGGAGGAAAAGAGTCCCAAGAGCAAGCAAAAGGGTCTTCTTGTTTAAAAAGTATTTTATTTTTGAGTGTGTGTGTGAGTGTATGTGCATGAGATTAGGTACCCATAAAGGCCAGACAAAGGCATCAGATCCCATGGGGATGGAACTAAAAGCAGTCTAAAGCACCTGATAGAGGTCTTGGGAACTGCATTTGGGTTCACTACAATAACAGTATGCACTCTTAAACTTTTGAGCTGTCAATTCAGCCTCTAAAACTTGTCTCTTACTGCCAAGTTTTATGCTAGGAAGACTCTAAATCTGAGCAATTGATTAAGAATGCTTTATAGTCTACCAAGTCCATCATAATGCCTTTTAAAATTTGCTCCACAATACCTTCAACTGAATTAAGAAGGGCAGTAGCTGGTAGCCTGCCAAATAGCCTATATACTTCCTTTTATTGTGAAATCTGTTATTTTTACTAACCCATTTTTCTTCTGTATGTGGTAAAATGACAACAGTAATAACAGTAAGTCACACGTGTGTGAGATGCTTTCCATGTGTAATGAAGCTTCTTCCCTTCCCACCCACCATTATTTTGTATTGAGAAAATCTTAATATATCTTTAATATTCTTGCATCTACAGTACTGGTTGTGGGCCCACACTTGCCTAAGCTTTCAATTTACAATCACCTTTCCATTATGGACTGTCTCACGCTTTGGCAAAGTTCCATTCAGGAGACTAAAGATCATTCCTGTCTTACTTTCCTGTTATTTCAAATGCTCTTGCATTTATATAAAATCTCTCCATTACACATCNGAATTGCTACAGCTTCCCAGTCAGTCTTCTTATCTCTTTCAATTATATGTGTCTTGTCTCTGTACAACACTTTCCCCTCAGGTTTACATTCTTGTACAAAATTCCTTACCTCACAAATTTTATTTCTTCCTATGTACTTAAAACACTTGTATT
>LZPO01076382.1:54335-66695 GCA_001675575.1 Neotoma lepida
AAAACTCTCAAATAAGCCACGTTTAAATAAAGTCATTAGCAATGTTACCTTTTCCCTCATTTCGTCTTTTTTCTCATCAAGTTTTTCAGATTTAGGACATACAAAGCACTTTGATATTAACAAGATTGATACTTTTTTCTCTATAATAAAATATTCATGAGTTTGATGTGTTGACTAAGCAGCAAGGACTCTTTGTTCTAAATTTTCTTTTCTTTTTATTTTTCTTTTTTCTTTTTTGCCTGTTGTGTAGTGGTCAACCTGATTGTTCTTCACTCCGAACTCTTGCTTAGTCTCTGTGTTGGTTTGAGTAAGAATGACTCCCATAGGCTGATATTGATATATTTGAATGCTTAGTCATAAGGGAGTATCACTACTTAGAGTTATTAGAAGATGTGGTCTTATTGGAGGAAGTGTGTCACTGGGGGTAAACTTTGAGGTTTCAAAAGCCCAAGTCAGGCCTAGTACCTCTCTCCTTCCATTGCCTGCAGATCTGGATATGGAATTCTCAGCTGCTTCTCCAGCACCATGTCTGCCTGCCTACCACCATGCTTCCCTCCACAGTAATAATGGACTAGACCTCTGAAACTGAAATCAAGNCCCAGTTAAATGCTTTCTTTTATAAGAGTTGCCATGGTCATGGTGTCTCTTCACAGCAGTAGAATACTGACCCAGGCTGCCCCATGCCTTTCTTATATCCTACATGGTCCTTTCTCTGGCTTTTTACCCCAGTTTTGCTGGAATGCATCTTCAAGTAACCAATTCAAGATCAGAAGATGAACACTGCAGAGTCCTATCATTTCAGAAAATGAGATTTTACTCACATTTGCTGATTAATTTCATTAGATAGAGACCTCTAAGATTAATTTTATTTTCTTGGAATTTTGAGGGCCTTGGATTTTTTCCCTAGCACTTTTTATTAGTGGCAACATTTTTAGTAATCACTTGTTTTTACTCTTCTGTATATGACTAGACTTTGTTGTTGTTAATTTGGATATTACTGAGCAAGCCATAAGAGCAAGCCAGTAAGCAGCACTCATCCCTCNAAGGTCTCTGCCTAAGTTCTTGCCTCTAGATTCCTGCCTTTCATTCTTGCCCTGACTTCCTGCTTCCATGATAAACTATGAGTAGACCCTGAATTAAACCCTTTCCTCTCCAAGTTGCTTTTGGTCATGGTGTTTTATCACAGCAACAAAAATCCTAACTAAGACAGTTAGCATGTCCATTCGTGTGATCAGATAACTGACAAACAATTGAAATAATGACTGTGTTGTTTGTTTGTTTGTCTGTTTTTTAACATTACTGAATCAGATTTCAGCCCATCAAGCTTGAGCCTCTTGAGTTCTGGAGTTTTAGTACTCACTACTATGCCTGAATCCTTGTAAAATCTTTTGAGATATCCTTACCCTTGGCATTAAGAAAATTTAGAAAATACAGAATAATATTTATTGCTTTATATCCTTTTGGTATCTGACATACTCTTTCAAGTAAAAAATTTTCTCCCTTCAGTGCTGGGAACTTTTGATCACATTTATTCATTTTATTTTAATTTCAATTTTAATTTACAATAATCTACTTAGAGGTTAGTGCTCAATTCATTTGAATATAATCAGTACTTCTTCACAGCTGAAATTAACACTACAAATAATGAGTATTGTTTGTTAGAGAAAATAAAATGATCCCAGACTTCAGAAAGCCTTCTTCACACTGTCTCCCTGTCACCTGCCATGCCTCCCCAGCCTTCCTGTTGAAGGGAAAGTTAGATTTTTCCCTGTTTTTACTTTTACATAAATGGAATAAAGATATGTATTATTGTGGTCTTTGCAATTTTTCTAGTTATATTTCTCATCCTTTTGATTAAAATCTTAAGTGTTATCTGGCCTGACACTGTGTTATCCNTTTTGTGTGTGTCTTTTTAACTGCACACACAGGGACATAGCCTCAGCTTATTTACTAAGTACACTTGGGGGTTATAGCTTGGGTCAGAGGCATTCTCNTCCCTCATGCTTACGTGTTTGACCACGTGGTCCCCAGTTAATGGTGCTCTTTGGGGAGTTTGTGGAGCCTAGATGGCAGAGGTGGGACACTGTGGCAGACCTTTGAGAGTCATAGTCTTGCCCTACTTCTAGTCATGTTCTCTGGTTCCTCATTGGCCACCAAGGTACGACGGCTGCCTCACATTCCTAGTGATGTGGATTCAGCTGCTTCTGCTGACATGCCACCTTGATGAACTGAAATCTCCTGATTCAGTAATGTTAAAACCAAACAAACAAACAAACTGTCATTATTTCAATTGCTTGTCAGTTATCTGGTCACACCAATGAACATGCTAACTGTCTTAGTTAGGATTTTTGTTGCTGTGATAAAACACCATGACCAAAAGCAACTTGGAGAAGAAAGGGTTTGATTCAGGGTTCACTCATAATCTATCCCAGAGAGAGGAAGTCAGGGCAAGAATGAAAAGCAGGAATCCAGAGGCAAGAACTTAAGCAGAGACCTTGGAAAGAGGAGTGTTGCTTACTGGCTTGGTCTTATGGCTTGCTCAGCCTACTTCCTTATACACGCCAAGACAACCTGGATGGCGCTACCCACAATGAACTGAACACTCCCACACCAATCACTGATTAAGAAAACACCATCAAGGTTGGCTACAGGCCATCTTGTGGACTCATAGTCTCAATTGTACTTCCTTCTCAGATAATTCTAGATGGTATCAACTTGACAAAAAACAAACAAAAAATCCCTCAACCAGGACAGTAACTAACATAAGCCATTTTGTTTACTGATTTCTGGGTACTTTTTTTTCTTGATGTGTGTGTGTGTGTGTGTGTTGGGTGCTCAGCCATGAAGGCTCTAGGCTGACATTAGGATATTTTTCTTATCAATAGCTTCCCCACTTTATTATTTTAGACTGGATCTCTCAGTGATCCTAGAGTTCACTGTTTTGGTTAGAATAGCTAGCCAATGACCTTCCCAGGTCTCCCTGTCTCCGCCCACCCCACTCTACCCCCATGCTGTAGCTCTGAGAGGCTGGATACACATTGCCACACTGGCTTATTACACAGATTCTGGGGGTGAACTTAGGTCCTCTCTTTACCCACTGAGCTATCCTCTGAGACCCAACAACTCCATTTTTCAAATTAAGATGTGTGTATACCTGATGTGTACATTATATCAGGCCAGCAACCTTCATAACAAACATCATAGGTATTTTAACAGCACAATATGGACTGAAACAGCTCAGAAAGAAGGCATCTTTACCTTGAGCTCACTGCCATTCGGGATTTAGGCAGGCAAATGATCCAGTTAGATTGTAGTAGTGGGACTCTACTTTAAAATACTAAAAATTAGCCAGGTGTGGTACACACCTGTGATTCTGACAATTGGGAATCTGCTGTAGGGGGGTCTCAAATTTGAGGTCAGCCTGGGCTACAGAGTAAAACCATCATTTTTAAAAATGTACAAATACCACACCCCCACATACTGATAACAAATACAGTAAGCTAAGGCAGTAGAAATAGACAATAAATTGAAACCAAATGAAGGAAGCCAACCTTAAACAGAAAGATTGAAGAGATAACAACTTTTATCACTCCTCCTAGGAAGATTAGAGGAAGTGGGACATGATTCTTCTCTTGAGTTTCTCAGGAAATGAGCTTTTTTGAGGAAATGTGGAAATGTGTCTCACCCTTAAGACTTTTTTTCTATAAGGGAGACCCAGGAATGAACCATTTCATAGCTAGCTAGCCCCAGCCCTGAAAACTTCCAAGAAAGCCCATCACTTCCAATGGCTTCTCTATTAACCTGCTTCAAAGGATGAAGTCCAAATATAAGTTTCAGTGAGATATGTGCACCTTGATGAGGCAAACCTTATTGGTTCACTTAACTAAGATGTCAAGCAATAGTCATAGCATTGAGCCCGGCTGGGCCCGGTGACAAAATCAGGTCCTCTGGATTTAATTTCTCTCCACCTTCTTCCTCTTCACTCCTAAATTTTAATTTTTCCATGTGTAGTGTATGAGTGCAAGCATACAGATGCCACTGTGTGCAAGTGGAGCCAGGCGACCTCAGATGTCAATTACCACCTTCCATTGTGTTTGAGATAGGATCTTTTATTGTTTTGCTATTGCATATGCCAGGCTAGCTGGCCCATGATCTTCTGGAATTCTCCTGTCCCCATATCACTGTGGGGACAACCAGGATTACAGGCACACACTANGGCATCCAGACTCAGCTAGTGCTCTGTTTATGGAGCCATCTCCTAGACCTTCATTCTTTTTTTTTAAAATTAAATTATTCAAGTATAATTCAAAATTTATTCCACCTCTCAAGCAAATTCAATGAAATAATAATGCCCCACTCCCAGAATACCAGTAAAATGCTGTGATTGACTCTGACTGTCCTGGTTTGAATCAAGAACTTGCTCATTATAAAATTGCTGAGATGAAGTCATTTGTAAAGTCCAGTCACTCGTAAGTCATGCGTCCAACATTGGAGTTGAGAGATTGGATCAACATCACCTAACTTGAGTCTGGGTATGATGAAGTCACCACGTTGAGCTATTTTTTAAAAAGAAGTAGATTATAGCCAGGCCTAACACACACACATACACTCAGAGAGGGGGGGGTATGAGGGAGAGAGGGAGATGGAGGCAGGGAGTCTTCCATGCCCATACTTACAGATGTTTATATCTTAAAATGAAGAACCCAGCTAGTAAAATCCTAGATACACTGGGTTTTACTCTGAAAGAATTTATCCCTTTGCTCTCATCCTCCACAAAACAGCTTTAAGTTTCAACCCTGCACATTTTACAGTGAAATGCCAAGCCATAAAGGAACTAACTTCTTGGCTATGGGTCACGTAACAAAGTCAGCTCCTGTATATCCCGTGGACTGGAAATATCTCTTGGCAAGAAAATAGTGGAGTTACTGCCCTCATCACAAGAAGGAGAGCCACGGGTAGCTTATGTCTGAAATAAAAAACCCAGTGCACAACAGATTGTCCCCAGTGCTGGTGAGCCGTGGGCAGTGACAAATGAAGCCTTCTCAGGCTGGCTGGCTCTTGTACCTTAGTTGTGTGTTGAACAGGGCAGAGCTGTAGCTGAGAGTCCCTGAGGCATAGTGCCCAGCTGATCCTTAGTGCCTCTGCCAAGACTGGCGGACAAAGGGTTCCATTGTTGTGGCACAGTAGGACTGTGGGTACCAGTATATTAGGAGCTGGATAGAGACCACCAACTCATCGACTGAAATGCTTTCCCCCAAACCTTCCCCAAACGGAAATCAATGTCTGGCTCTTAGTATTCATGAGCCATCCAGCAATACTGATCTTGATGTGCACATACTTGTGAAGCAAGAAAAATGGGTAAGCCAAGCAGACTTCCCTCCCAAACACCAGACGAATTGCAAGCATTGAGAAAAATCAATTTAGGAAAATTATGGCTGGTCCTGACTACCTTTTTAATTGCTGTGGTGGGTGCTGATGAGTCTGATTTTCTTCCTGCATTAAAAGAAAAACAAAAAGAAGAAGAGGAGGAGGAGAAGGAGAAAGAGGGTGAGGAGGAGGAGACGGGAAGAAAAAGCTTGGGAATCAAAAGTCCCTGGAATTCTCTTCTAAATGTCCAGTCTCAGCGCTACAGGACTGGTTCTTTCTCTTTATTCCTTGCTAAATGATCTCTCTTTCGGTGTTGGGAGGTTATTCTCTCGAACCATTGCAGACCGTTCTCTCTTATTACTTTAATTCTCCGTAAGCTGTTGGCAATTGCTACCAAATTGCTTCATGGATCAATTCTTCCCACATAGCCCATTACACTTTGCTTTTTTGTCCTGAGTAAGAAGTCACAAACACATTTAGTTACATTTGGTCAGCAGGCCATAAGCCTTTTTCAGAACTTCCTGCAATAGGCTCACATTATGATTTCTGAATGTCCTGTGTTTATGGGACTTTTCGATATTCAGCCCCATATCTTTCTGTTAGGGAAAGGACTGTGGGGATTTATTCCTGGTGTTTGCTTGAATATTTAACCAGGAAGAGGTGTAAGTATAGAAGGTGTAGCTGTATTTGTTAATTCCCAATAGTTATTTTGTAGATTATGAAAATGGTCATATATTAGTATTCTTTCCTGGTTAAATTAGTATTTCCTAATTTATTCGCTTGGCAGTGTGACTCTGCAGCTCCTTGAGNTTGGATATTTCCCTCCCCACCAATTGTATTCTGTCCAGGAACTTGCATTATTAGCAAATGATATGTTGCATAAGTTAATATGTCAGTCACATGCCTGGGTTTCCAGAGGCCACTTTGTAAGGCATCACCACAAGGGAACAACCTCAGCCTTGCCTGCTACAAGAAACCACATGGAGAATAGTCATGGATCCTCAGCCTCCAATAAACCAAGATGTCCTGGCTACAGACTCCAGACACAGCTCAGCCTAGTCCGAATTACTAACCTCTACAGCTAAGAAAATAATTTTTGTTTCAAGCATTGAGTTTGGAAATGGTTTATTATAGCACAGATCATAATTGATAGGACCCAAGCTACCTTGGTTCTTGTAACCTTTAACTTGTAAATCTATCAGAAACTGAGCAATCCTTGCTGTATGGCTTATTATCAAATGGCCTATTAGCTTGTCATTTCCACCTGCAGTGGTATATAATGCAACTTCTCTCTCTAAAATAAATCTACAAACACCGCCTCCTGATTTTAGCGTATTCATTCATCCTTATATATTTCTCTTTCCAATCAAAAACTGATTCTGCACTGTTTGGAAGCTTGATTTTCCCAAACTTGTAATGACTCACCCCTCCCCCATTCTCTTTTCTGACTATTATTCCAGTGCCTGTAATGGCCTTCCCTTACTTCTGTGTGGTAAAACCTACACAGCCACCACAGTCCGTCTCAAGAGCTTTTCCAAAATACTCTAGTGAGAAAGGATGACCTCTTCCTTCCCCAGAATGCTGACTGACCTCTGTGTCTCTCAGTAGTCACCAAAAACAATCATCTTGTGTTTCTATTGCTTTTGTCTTCTGCAGTATTCTGGTATAGAATGTCAAGCTAAAATCCTTATCACAGAATTTCTGAGTATTTATCACAGGTGAGACCCTTTGCCAAGCATTTTGCAGATATTAGCTCAATCATTTTTCTTAATTGTTCCATCTGATAAGTTTAGCAAGTTTCAGTTTATAATCAGAAAGACAAAACTCAAAAACCTAAATACTAGCCAAGATCTCACAGTTGCCAGTCCAGGACCATGACATTGAATGCAGTTTTCCATTCAGCCGCTTAGCTCTCCTCCAAAGCTTTCTGTGTAAGAACACACAGTGTATGGTAGATCAGTGGGTTGGGCGTGGGAAGACTATTCGATAAGCTTTGACCTCATATATTGGCTAAAAGGGGAACCTTGCCTGAGAGTAGTCAACTGAAGGAAACAGCTGCCCAAGGAGACATTGCCTTGAGGTAGCCAGTTGGTCACACTGGAGCTAGACCAGGGCTTGCTTCTACACCTTTGCCTCCTCAAGAAGGTTCTGAAATACTTTATGAGTTATCATTGCCAAATAGTGGCTCACTACCATTGACAGTTAATAAGCTTCCTGTTGGTTTTGTTAATTGTCTGAGAACTAAAAAGCCCCCTCCTTCTCGTCATAATGGATATTCATTAACTGAGTTTAGCTTTGTCCATAAGATCAACTATGGGACACCCCAGAGGTTGGTGCTAATTGATCAGATTTCAATATGGCCACTGTGGTTGGGCCCAGGTACTGCTGAGAAGGTTGGCAACAGAGATTCTGAACTGAGAGTGGGGAGCTTGGCTCTGTTGCTTATGGGATACAGGCAAGCCTCTTTCCTTTGCCAAAAACTACACTAGGGTTAGTTGATTTGTTCTGAAAGCCATGGATCATTCTCCACACACACGCTTATAGTTGTGATTTCCTTCTTGAAGTTGTAAAAATGAAAGGCCCCAAAGCATCATGGTTTGTGGTCATCAAAAGGTAGACAAAAGTTTGTGTATTCTCTTTGTAATTCTCTGTTGCAGGGAGGAGACCTGAGTCCCCCAGGCTGCTCAACTATACTTGTGGACATAGTAATCCTATTACTTATTTTGTGTAGTCATGAAGTGGTGTCTGCAAGACAGACAGAGCTTAAACTGGTCCTTGAACCCAAGGTCATTAAGAGGCAGGATTCTGTTGGAGAGTTTCCTGGGTCCTTAGCTCAAGAAGGGGTCTTACTTTGCCAGATCCNCAATGTGACAACCTCAGCACTTGTTTGTGGAAGACAGCAGGGAATTCGATTTTACCCAAAGACATAACTGTTCACTGAAGAAGGCCCCCAGCTATCACCTTTCTCACCACTGAAGAAGTACCATACCAACTTTAGAAAGTGGTGATTCATGCCAAATTCCTTCCCTGGTTGCTATGAAGCCTGGACCCTAAGGGAGCTACAGCATGCTAACGGAAAACATGCTCATGATACAGTTTGATATACCAACACCTTTAAGATCTTTGAGGGCTGCCATTGTACTAGGCACAAGGGAGAAATAGATCCAAGTTCTATCTTCTGACACTTCTGCAAGGAGCTGACCAAAATACACACCAGAAACTAAAACACAGCAAGTCACAACTCGGAGTTAAACTACTCCTCATCATGGTTCCCACACTCTTCCTCCATGGATTTCCACATTATCCTGTACTGTGCAAAGGTCATTCTACACAGCTCAGATGATAAGTTTGCTTGCCCTTGTGCTACTGAGGATAGTTCAGTTCAGAGCTATGTTCTCTCTGCCCTTGTAGAATACTAGTGTCATTTTCCATCAAATAGAATAAAGCACCCTCACTTTATTTGATANTGAAAACTTCCCTGTCTCGGAACATCCATCACCCTACAGAGATCATAGAGGATCTCTTCAGTTGTCTCAGGCCTCATCCGGGTCTTCAGCTCCATCTGGTCTCCCAGTGGAGACACTAAAATAATTTCTGTGACAAGCTCCCTACAGACACACACATCTGACACACAGGTACACTCCCCCAGCTGAGATTGTCTTCTGACAGCACTGAATATGTAATCCATCCAGACATACTCTCAATGGCCTTGGCCTCCTATGCAACTGTTTTTAGTAATAGAGACCACACGTAGACTTAGCTTCAGCAAGTTCCCCCGGCAGCTACCACATGGCAGATCTCAACAGCAATGTCTCCCAAGAGGTGTTGTTTGCTTGCAAACCTACTGTGTGCCAAGGTCTCAGTTACTAAGGCTATGCCTGTCCCCTGTAGGTTTCTATTCGGTATAGGACTCTTCTTGGAGCAACTCTAAGTGATGGTGGCCATGAACTTCCTAGAGTTCACAAAGGCAATGAGTTCTTCTCCCCTCAAATGCCCAACTACTAAATATCTCCAGTTTTCCTGAAGACTCAAATTACATCCCCAGCCTCATTCCAGAAGAAATTTCTCCCACTCAGGTTTCTACAGAACCGTCTAATAGTGTAATGAGAAAGAACAACTAAAGAACCTCATCCCAACCTTCAGAACCCAAAGTAGCAGCTACTCCTGATAACAGGGTTACAGAGAAGGTTTAACAAAGCTTAGACACTTCCCACGTACACTCACTTATTTAATTTTATTATGCTTTTGTGAAGTGTGTGTACCCAATACACACCTAGAACATGAAGTTGGGGATTACACAGGACAAATTGCTCAAAGTTACTGTTTGGTAAGCATTTGAATTCAAAGCTGTCCCACTTAAAAACTGTTGATTTTATCATCAAACTCGCATTTGTTAAACAATCTCCTGATTCATTATTGTCAACTTGACTGAGTTTAGAATCCCCGTGGAAGCTATGAGAGGGTTTCCAGAAAGCTTAATGTANGAAGGAATGCCTACCCAGAANCAGNNGGGAACNCTATGGCCTGTGGTTCCAGATGGTAAAAGCCGGAGAAGCAAAATGAGCACCAATGGTCATCTCCCTCTGCTTCTTGGCCATGGTTGCAATATGACCAGCTGCCCCATCTTCTCGCTGCCATGTCCTCCCTACCATGAAGGACTATGCCTTTGAATTGTAAGCCAAAATAAATGCTCCTTTATCCTGAGGTTGCTTTTCTCAGAAACAAAAAGGCATAGCCACCAAGGCATAGCCTTTCCATAAAGGAAGAACGGGTAAGGAAGTGGCCACCCTTCCGAAGAGACCTGTGCTGGCTGGGGTAGCTTCCAGCTCAGAACGAACTCTCAGGCTTCTGGAAAGTCATCCACACTTCTTACAGGTACCTGTCAGGACACTGATAAGAGCTTAAGTTCTGGATCACATCCACAGGCCCTCCTTTCCTACCACCCACCTCCTCCCTCTGCAAAGCAAATCCTGGGATACATCATTTTACCCAAGACATGCTAACCAAATTCTCAATTTTGGCTGACCTAAATTCTCTAAAACATGATGATGATGAATATGCCTCACACTAAATAAACTGATTTGTGAGTCTCTCAGAAAGCGAGCAGAAGTCAAATCTAATAACCAGCATAAAATTCCAACTTTGATTATCCATGAATGTCGTATCCATGGCAAATGCTTAATCCCACATGAGGTAACATATGCAAAAGGGCTTTGAAATGTATAAGATATTCTACAAATGCCAAGTACAATTATTCTTGTCAATGCCACACTTGCTTGCCCAGCAGGTATATGCTGAGCGAATACGAATGACTTCAGGATTACTCTAAGCCAAATATAATTGGGAATGTGAGCTGTGTAATAGTGAGGGACAGGGATGTCAGGGTAAGAGCTATCATCTAACAGGGACTGATGCCTGAGAAATGGGAAAGCCACTGACTTTCTTTGATCTTAATGTATTGCTATTCAACAATAATCACAATATATTGATTAATTCACATGTATTGATTATTCTATATTTACTCCAAATTGTATGTGTCTTCTAAGGGTTTTATGAATAATATCTCATTGTATTCTCACAGTCCCCTGTGGTATTATTGCCCCCATTATACAGATGCATAACAGACCAAGAAGAATTAAATGTTACCCCACTTCCTTTTGCAAATATTTGAAACCAAAGCTAAATTCTATTTTGCTAATCATTGCAAAATCCAGTTGGAATAATTTGAGGGCCATTTGTGTTCTGCTTCTATTTCACTTTCCTGAGAGTTAACATGGTGAGATTTAGAATTCCCAAAGAAAGAGACAGCTCTCATTAGAATCCCAGGGAGAGCAAGTAGAATACTAACGACTAACACAGGCACGTGATTGATTATGACGGTCTCCTAGCCTATGAGCTGCATTTCACCTCTCTTTAGAAAGCAACTTTCAGATGGAGGATATTACTAGAAATATCTTGGTAGAAAGTGGAAAATTGTTTTTATATCTGTGTTGTAGCTCTCATCTGAAACTCCCACCCTGTGTGTATGTGAGCTTGCATGGGCACATGTGTTGGCATGTGCATGTGTGTACAATTGTGCGTGTGTGCTCATGGTATGTTTCCGAGTGTGTATGTGTGTGTGTGTCTTACAAGTAGGAGTTTTTATCTAACTGACTAATACCTAACACAGTTCTTGGTAAATAGCAGACCAATGGGAGAATTAGTGTACATGTGTTTGCAAGATGAATAAATGTTTGGCTTCATACCTTCACAATTTTTGTTTCATCCTAGTAGAGCCAAATAAATGCCCAGTAGAAATCAATGGATAATCTCTTCATTATTTGGAGTCTAAGAAACTTAACTCAGTGGCTTATAATTTGAGTCATCTTAAACTCACATCTTTTGCTACTGTGGATCTCTGTCTTCCAATTTGTAAACTAGTAGTAGGCATTGTTCTTCATGAATACTCGGGTTCTATTTCATCTACTTTCAGAAATGTCCTCACTCTCAGTTCATGGGGTTCCATTGGAGATGAAGCCACTCTCTTCCCTTCAGCTCTGAGAGTGAATCTAGGGTCCAGATATGAAGAGCTAATACACCCCTCCCCTGGCCAGAGTGATTGCTGTACAAGAGCCTATCTTCCTGGTCATCAAGACTGGCTGGTAGAGATCCCAGCTTAATCTGAGCTCCTGGGCTTCTGGAAAGGCATCCATCCTTAGAAACACCCTCTCTCCACAAGCTATCCCAGTAAATCCTAAAACTTCTGTTGAACCAACAAGGAAAAAAATAAAATCTTTTCTACTAAGGAGACAAAGTTAGTTAAGTGTCAGAGCCTATGGCAGCTACTGGTCATCATATAACTGCAAGAACAGCCAAAATAGGAAGAAATATTTTTTGATAACCCAATGTACTATTTAAACATTCTTCCATGTATAGAGCTAAGTCTGATCATTCAGCTGCATATTCCAATAAATCCAACCTCCTCTTAGGCAAGGGAAATGTGTGTCTTTCTGA
>LZPO01076383.1:3734-14047 GCA_001675575.1 Neotoma lepida
CAGTGATTTTGGTTACCCCGAGGAAAGCATTCAACCCCATGTCAGGCCTGCAATAGTTCTTGCAGTTTTTAAATAATACCATTCCTTATTTTAATTCTAAGGTATCATAGGCTCTAAATGTGCCCTAAAGTGAGACAGTTCACTTTCAAACAAACGAAAAAGCAACTGAGAAAAAAGAATTTTGTTCTTTAAGTCAGCATTCCATTAAGTCTGGTCCTGGAGACAGCAGCAGCAGCTCCCAAGAACAGATTAGAAAGACATTTTTCACAGTCCACCAGATCTATGCAAGCAGCATCCCTGGGTACAGCCTGGGAATCTGCATACTTACTTCACAGATCATGTTGAATGACTTTGGTGCTCAGGACAGGATCAGAGCTGTGACAAGCCACTCTTTAACACTCAGGATTTTCCACAGCAACAGTGGCTTTTCTGTGTGTGCAAGGCTCAGCCTTTCAACTCATCAATGATTTCCTAGTGACGAAGAGATATATAACTACAATAAACCCATCCTGTAAAATAAGAATGTATTAATAACTGGGTATGTTTTATTTTTCATATTTTTTCTTTCTCATTGTATGTGTTTATTTACCACACTTCTGCCATTTCATTTTAACAAACCTATTAGTTAGGGTGTACACACACACGCACACGCACACGCACATACACACACACAGGAGAGAAAGTGTGTGAGAGACAGATGGACAGACAGAGAGAGAGATGAGACAAAGAAACAGACAGAGAGAAACAGACATACTTCACGGTAATATTTTTCTGTACTTACTCGTTTGATTTCTTACTTTGTTCTTGACCAGAGAACCACATGTTATTTTTATTTACTAANTTTATAAGAAGTTTTGAGAAGTGGAATTCATCCTTGTTATGAGATATCNTAATACCTATTCTTTCTTTTACCTGAGTAATATTCCATTATATAAATAATTCATATTTTGTTTTTCATTTGTAAGTTGATGGCCATTTGACTTGTCTCCACTTCGTGACTATTCGGAGTGATTCCAGTCTGAACAGTTACTTACTGGTTTTTGTGTTGATCTATGTTTGAAATCCCCCTGGGATTACATGATCCTATTGTATGTACTTATGTTTAACTTTTGGGGGAACTACTAATTATTTTCAAAGTCACCATGCCACTTTATGCATTTTATGTTCCCTTTAGCAGTATATAAAAATTTGAATTTTTCTAATGGTTTTTATGTTCATAGTTTTCTTTTTAGCTATAATTATCCTGGTGATTGGGAAACCACACTTCATTGTGGCTTTGATTTGCATTTTTTTGATGACTTATGGTGTTGAACATCTCTTCATATAAATGCTTATTGTCCATTTATTTATATTCTTTGAAGAAATGCCTTTTCTCACTTTACATTGTGTTTTTAAATGATTGTGTTTATGAGACGGAATTCTGAGCCTTTCCTCCCTTTACAACCACTGCCTTTGGCATCGTGGATATTTAGTTAATGAAGATCACGTAGGGCTTCTCGAGTCCTGTCATACTTTCATGACTAGTGTTCTGATTTTTTCCGTTGGTTGGATTATACTGTTGGAAGAATCTAGGCCTTTCCCTTCAAAGGATTTCTCTCAAAGAGTAAAGATCTCTGATTTCCTGTGAGAGGGCTCTGACTGTAGGCAGAGTCCCTTTGTCACCCATGTAAATCTGGCATTGCACTGGCTTCAGCTTGGGTATAATCCCTGCACTTGGGAGGCAGAGGCAGGCAGATCTTTATGAGTTTGAGGCCAGCCTGGTCTGTATAGTGAGTACCAGGCCGTTTTGGGTTGTGGTTTAAAGCTTGTGCCACCACACCCAAAACCATCTTAAAAGCGCCGACATAAAAGCGCTGTCATGTAGACTGCTNTGCTGCTTCTGTCTGAGAGATGCAGCACTGTGGAGTGTCCCAGGAGCTTCCCTGCTTTGTATACTGCAGTGCAGTGCTAGTNTTAACAACTCCCCCGCATCTCAGACTCTGATTACCTTAACTATTTTAAATATCTCATGTAAATGAGTCATTTAGTGCTTGTCTTCAGAGACTGGCTTATTTCATTTAGTATAGTGTCTTTGCAGTCTAGACGGACACATTGTTTTTCTTCTGACCGATTGACTAATGTGTAAAATATTTATTTAGTCATTGTAGGTTGTTTCTGCAGAATTTTATTTCATTTTGAGTGTTTATTATTTTATTTATTATAAATGTTTGTGGTCTTGAAGAGTGAGTGTGCACTGTAGTAATGGTTTAGGACAAAATGTGTTGAGAGTTTTTCTTGGAAATGAGTCTCAGTTCTGCTCATGAGAAATGCACCCCTCCTCTCCCAATGCTGAGCCTGCTCTCATCAATATGTCTTAGTTCTGATTATTGATTTGAGACATCAGAGTCAAGAGGGCTAGCAGTGTCTAAATTGTTCTCCTGGGTCTCTATGTGTCCCATTCTGTATCTGAGTACAGTAAAACCAGCCTATCTATGAACACCATTTGTGTTTCAGAAACCAAAAACAGTATCCACATTGAAATGCGTTCAATCCTGGTGCTTTAGTTTGCAAAGACCCATGCTTCTCTCTCTTAANTTGTATGCAAGNGAATGACAAGGAGTGGAGCTTTTGTACAGTGAGGGGGAATCTGATGTCACCAAACCAGATTGCCACTCCAGGAAACATATTTGTTTTATATTTGGAACAAATACACACTTTTCTTATTTAGATTTATTTTATGTGTTTGCGTGTTTTGCTTGCATGTGTATCTGTGTACTACGTGTGTGCTTGGTCTTCTCAGAAGTCTGAAGAGGGCATTGGATATTCTGCAACTGGAGTTAATGGTTGTTTCTTCCATTAACTGGAGTTATATACCGTTGTGAGCCACCATTTGAGTGCTGGGAATCGAACCTGGGTCCTTTGTAAGAACAAGAAGTGCTCTTAGCTCTTAGCTCCTTTTATTTGAACTTTAAGGAATAATCTTTTCTGAGGAGCAAAACTTAACGTCATATTGATGTCTGCCTTCTAAGTAGAGATTTCTAGTTGGCCAGAACACAACTTTGTGGGCATTTCCCCCTCACTAAATTAAAGCACACAAACAAATAAGACAAAAAAACCTTTAAGAGAAGCTTGTACCAAGGATTCAGAAGGAGCTTCTCTAGTCCTTATCCTTAGGTTTTTCTGAAAAACGATGGCTTTGTCTTTTGTTTAAACCTTCAGAGGACTTATGAGGATGCTGTTACTACTCTATTCCTTTATTTTTTGGTGGTAATTAGTTACATTTATCAATATATTTTTCTTTAAAAGTACATAAGAACAGCTGTTTTTATTAAAAGGAATGGAATAAAATTTAGTAATTTTATTTCCTTAACTCCACCTAATGATTGTTGAGTACTTGATATAGCTGTTTTTAAGTTTCTCTCCAATGGTCTGCATGTTAAAACATGTCAGTATGGAGANTGGCTGGGTCATGATATGTCATACTTCAATATTTTTCTGTGAGTTACCTTTAATTTACTTACCTATATACATCTCAAGTAATAATTTAAAATATCTAAATGAAGGGGCTGGAGAAATGGTTCAGTAGTTAAGAGCACTAACTGCTTTTGTAGTGGATCTCAGTTTGCTTCCTAGTACTCACATCAGGTGGCTCGCAACTCCGTATAACTCTAGTTCGAGGGGATCTTATGCCCTCTTCTGACATTTGTGGGCACCTATACCTATGTGGTATACATATATACACTCAAATACCTACACATATACATGAAATGAAATAAATAAATCTGTAAGATCTGAATTATAGTCTGTGGCAAAATGTAGCTCATTCTTAAGTTTTTCTATTGTAATCAATGCCACCATGAATATTTGCACTCATATTTGAATATTTATAGCCACCATGAATATTTGCACTCATATTTGAATATTTATATTCAAGAGATTCTTAGTGCTAGAGTCAAATACCATGAACATTTATTATTGCTAGATGTTACCAAATTGATTAAAAATGTCTTTATCAGTTACACTTTAATTTCAAGGTAGACCATTGCCTGCCTTCTTAATTCTAAGGTTGCATTGAATAGATATCAATTTTGAAGTGAGATGAGACAAAAATTATCATAATTCAGTGTGATAATTACACTAGTAGAGGAGAGGTATATGAGAGATGTCTAGTTCAGGTTGCGTTGGGAGGGCTTGGCTGTCTCTACAGAGGAGCTAGCATTTCTGCTGATCTTTAATGGCCAGTTTATTTTAACATACTTAGCCATTTAGGAAAATATGATAGCCATTTTAGGTTGGGGGCAGTCTGTGAGAAAGCCAAAATCAGTAAGAACACAAAACCTGTGGGAACTTCAAGGCCTTCAAAAGTGTAGAAGAAGGAGAGTATTGCAAGAAAGCAAATAAAATACAGGAAAGGTGGTAAAAGACTCTGCTAGTTGTTGCAAGAAATGAGATTGTATCACTGAAAATGATGAGCTTTTAAAGGCTTTAAAAAAAGTAATGGAATGATAATCAGATTTTTTTGCATTAGAAAAAAATCATTCACTTGTCATTATAGAATGTAGACTGAGGCAAGTTTGAAAGAGAAGGCTATGTGAGAAGTAGTGATGGTCTAAGCTAAGACAGCAGTTATGGTGGCCAGAGAGCAGGGAGTTGACGGGAGAAATACTGGTTAGAACTGGAAGAAAATTTGACCCTGATGAATGATGGAGGCCAAAGACGGGTTTTATGAGCTTTAACATTGATAAGCAATCAACACTGCCTTTGTGAAGATATACAGCCTAGGCATATGGCAACTGAGGGAGAGCTGGCCATCAGTTGGACAGAGATAGTATATTGAGACAAGAGTCCCGGAGCCCAATTAGGAAGGCTCTCATGTAGCATATATGTCTCATTAGATTTTTAAGCTGATATCCATTGCAAGTGTTGAAATTTTAACTAAGGAATAAAAGTGAATAGACATTTGATTTATATAGATCATTTTGAAAGCTGAATGATAGAAGGATTGAGAGAAATGCATCATAGGAAGGCCTAGTAGAAGTAGGNTTTGTGATAGTTTAGACAGTAGTAAGCATGGCAATAGGACGAAAGTCTTGATGTTAGGTGCTGAGGGTAAGGTGGGAAGTAGAAGGAATAACGTAGTTTTCCGTTGGGTGACTGTGTTCATGGTGTGGTCCACTTGAGAAACCAAAGGGAGATGGTAACTTTATTCTTTTTGGCTTTCTCCTAACACAAATGAAATTTTCACATATTTGTAGGTTGCTTTATATATAATCCCCGAATAATCTTTTTCAGAACTACTTTGATACAACTGTTAAGTGTCTAGTTTTTTCTGTTCCTTACGATGATTAAATCTTGTTTTAAAATTTTCTGTTTTTGCCTCTTACTTTCCTTAACCTCCAGGAAGAACCTAAGAAAGTCCGCTTTGATTATGACTTATTCCTGCATCTTGAAGGCCACCCACCAGTGAATCACCTTCGCTGTGAGAAGCTTACTTTCAATAACCCCACAGAAGACTTTAGAAGAAAGTTGCTGAAGGCAGGAGGGGTAAGTGGCACTTGTAAAAACTTTAATCTTTTAACCTTTCCTATTAAAAAATACTAGTTGCTAGTATGTGTATTGATATTCTGGAAGAGCCCCAAAAGTAAAGTACATTGATGATTGAGCTGTGGACTCGTGATTTTGAATATAGAAGAACACAAACTCTTAGNTGGGTGTAAATCTGAAATGACATAGCTGGTCACAACAGCCTTCATGTCTCAGTGGGTCAAGTATATTTTGACAAAGCTGTNTGCGCGACTTCTCCTAAGTATATGTGAACCTCATCCTTGAGAAGGTGCTAAAAACAGGCCAAAGAAATGATCCTGCCCAAGAGAACTCAGAAAACCAATGAGTTCCTGGAGTTACTTTTATGAGCATGGTTAGAGACATCAAAAATCCCAGCTAAGCAAGGATTACAATTCATGAAATCCACATCCATGGAGCTCCCTAGTCAACTCGAGGTCAGCTCTTCAAGAGTCTCCTCTCCCTGAGCAATTGATTGCCAACTGTTTCTAGAATCTTGTGGATGGGCTTGTGAATCTGCTTCCTCCCACTGGGAGGCCATGTTTGAATTAGGGGGAAAATATCTATCTATGTAACAAAGCCTGAAACAAGCAACAAACTTCACACAGTTAAAGACTAGGGTCTGCACTTGGTTTTATCTGTTTATAGAAAGTTTTAGGAAGAGTTAAAGGTTATGTGAAAAATTACATAAAATGGACTTACTGTCCAAATTTTCTTTATCATAATGAATGGAAACATAATTCATTCATGTAACATGTTTGAGTCATTTGAGTANATATTTTTGATTTCTAAAGTGTAAGTAGAAGAAATTCCTTTTAGGTGAAGGTAACAGGTGGGATATTTTTGCCCTTAAAATTGGTATTGCTGGCACAAGCATTTAAACTATTTGTTTTTAGCCAGTTCAATGACACAGATAAAGATTATGAATTGACTAAAATCTCCTTTAAGATCAGTATCACTCAGGCCATCAACCCTTTCTTCAGATGAACTTTCTTAGTCATCTTGTGGGCATAGCTCAGACTCACATAAGATCNAATTCAGATGTAGGCTTGAAATTTGTTCTTTACTCTAGGATCCTCTGTATTTACTTTATCAAGAAGGATTTTGTGTAGTTTTGTATCCATGAACTTAACATTTTCTTTAAGCATTTATAAATTTGTTGCTTCTGAAGATGATTCACATCACTGGTACACTCTCTGCTTTAGGGTTGTGTAGGGCACAGTGGATTAGTTTGGTCCCATATTTTTTCCCTTTATGGATCACAGACAATTACTCTGCAAACTATAGGAAAGCTTTGGACCCTGCTGTGAGAAATTGCCTATCTACATAATTGTGTGACCATTTTAGATTATGTGGACTCATTTCTTTTTGAGATTGTTTCACTAGGTTTTTTGTTCTTTTGACTGAACATGCATTTGAAGTTACGAAGTATTTTTGCCATGTTTAGTTCTTCACTATACTAATATGTTTGTAGATGATGGGTTAAATAGATATTGGAGAGCAGCTTCAGAAACAAGGAAATGTATGTTCCTGACAGACGGACTTTTATAACATGTTAAAATTTGGGACTTTATTGCTTCTTGGCATTTTGGATTAGATTAAGTGTAAAAATAGAGAATTAGTATACATTTATTAAGGAAGTTTTTTAAAAAACTTTTTTTACTCGTTTTAATAGTTATCAAGTGTGTAGTGTAAAAGCCACCTACTTACCCGTGGTTATGCCCTTATTAGTACTGTGGTCTGTTATGAATCCTAATGCCTTCATTAGTTTTCTTTTTATGAAGGTGGCGCCTTAGGCTTCTTGGATATGTTGTTGGATAGGTAATTGAAGTTTGTGGATTATGGGACTTGAAGGCATCAGGCTAATGATAAAGGTTATAGAGAAAGGTAACTGTGACATAGAATGTTTTAAAACAGTCACGTAATCCCTGAATGTGGAAAGGTTAGAGGTCAGAGGTAAGGCAGTGCCATATCCTGGTGTAGTCTCCTGTTTATTTTGGTCGTTTTTTATACTGGTGTTTATTTCCCCAGTGACCTCCATGACTTCTAGCTTCTTTCTTTGTGTTTCTCCTAGTAACCTTCAAAGCCCAGGGATACTGTCCTATTAGACTGCAAATGTGTCTTGACAAGTTCAAAATGTTTGTACAGATCATTTGACATGCTTAATAATTTATTTAAGGGACTGATTCCAGTGAATTTCATTACAAAGTGAAAACTTAAAAATTCATTTGAGATCATAGTAATCTATAGATTCATCTTATATGTGGAGATAAAATTNCTTTCTATGAAAATGTTCAAAGCACATGTGGACCAATACACATTTATGGCTTTGATTATTTTTAGCTGACATTGCAATATTTACTGTTGTCTNAGTGCTAGTGCAATCTAAAAGCTACAGACTTTGGAGCCATTTTGCTTTCATTGAAATTTTTCTGTTCAGATAAGTTTTTTTTCTTCTTAATGGTTATATTTTGGCAGACAAGGGAGTTGCTATGTTCTTTATTCCTAAATATACAATAATATATGTGGCAGATGTGTGTGTTTTCTACCCTTAAAGGAAAAGAAATGAGACCTTCNTCTTGTATACTAGCATAATCATTATGTAAAGTTTGAGGCATAAGTGGTCGTTTATGGCTTTCTTAAATTTCATCTATTTGAGACCCCTTTTCACCTGAGGAAATTTTTTAATAAATGTATTATTTATTTATTTTACCAGGCTACAGTTTCCCCTCCTTCTCCTCCCAATCCCTCCTCCCATCCCCCCTCTGTTCCCACCCCCAATACACTCCTCCTCCATTTCTGTTTAGCAAAGGGCAGGTTTCCCATGATTATCAACAAATCAGTAAGACTAAGCACCTCCCCATGTATTAAGGCTGGGTAAAATGATCCAGTATGAGGAATAGGGTCCCAAAAGCCTGTAAAAGAGTCGGAGACAGNCCCTGTTCCCACTGTTAGGAGTCCCACAAGAGGACCAAGCTACACAACTGTAACATATATGCAGAGGGCCTAGGTCAGTCCCAGGCAGCCTCCCTGGTTGTTGGTTCAGTCTCTGTGAGCCCTGATGAGCCCATCACCTGAGAAATTTTTATGTGATGCTTGGAATGTAGATGTATGAAATAGGTGGAGAAATGAAAATTATTACTGATAATAAATCATAGAGAAGTATATTTTAAAACAGTGACTCAGAATGTATGTAATTTTGCCACTTATTAAGGACTAAGTAAAATTTGCATGAAATGAAGATATTTCATTTTTTTATATGAAGAATTGAATCTTCATATAAAAATTGGCCAAATGGTTTGCACTAAGGGACTCAGAGTATCTTAAACATTTTTCAGAATTCACCAGTGTTTTGATTTCATAGTAATGAATATTGAGAATGCTGCTTTATATAAATATGTCATGGCAGAAATATGTTTAGGGCCATTTCAGAAGTTGTTTAAATTCTGCCTTAATCCCAAACTCNAATCCATTAGATTTTTTTAAAAATGAAAATCAAGTTAGCAACTCAAATGGCAACATTTCACCATGCACAATACAACTCAAATATATTAGATATATTAACTCGATACTTTATATGCTGAGATATGATCAGAAGAATAGTGTTTTGCTTTTCATAATTAAACTGTTATGTTTCAATAGCAACAGAAAAATTTGTGTGTCCCGTGAAACCATTGCAATTCGTAACATTTCAGACTCGAGCCATGTTGGTTCGGACTTCCATCATTGGTGGTGTGTGGAGTGATGGTACATGCATTGTAAAGTACACACGCTCTGTGTTCAGGACNGCAGGGAAGCTTTGCCATACAACACACGCAGGTGCTGCCAAAATTACCACAGATTCACTATGCATTTGATTTTGTAGTAATTTTTGTTCATTGCACATTGGAAACTGCATGTGAATATGTGTGTATGCATGTGAAGGCTAGAGGTTATTTACCAGGCATCTTCCTCAATTCTCTACCCTCTTAAAAATTAAGATTACTTATTTTATGTTGTAGGAGTGATTTACTCACANGTATGCCTGTTTATCACGTATGTGCCTGGTATCCAGAGATCAGAAGAGGACGTTGGATCTCCTGGAATGGGAATTATGGGTGATTGTGAACTGCCATGTGAATGCTAGGNATCAAACCCAAGTCCTGTATAAGAACAACAAGTGCTGTTAACCACTGAGCCATCACTGCAGCCCCTCTACCTTTCTTTTAAGATACGATCTCTTAACAAACCCGAGCTCACTGATTGTGTTGGACTAGTTGGCAGCAAGCCCTAGGGATCCTTTTGCTTTAGTTCCCTAGCACTGGATTACAGATATGCACCACCATGCTTGAAGTTTTAGGGGGGTACTGGGGATCTGAACAGATATTTGTACTAGTTCAGCAACACCAACTGTACCATCTCCCCAGCTCTAGAATTTGTTACTGTTGCCAAATTTCCATGGCCTGGTCATTCAGTTACACAACCCGGCATGGGCTTGCCACCCACAGTTTAAGTAGATGGGGAGTAGTCATTGTTTGGCTGTTCTTCTCTTTCACTTTTCTCTGTAATGCCGAAAGTACACAGTGCTATTAAAAGTTGAACTTGGCTCTTCTTGAGATCAGAAAGGTTACTTTTAGAGCTGGAAGCCTCTTAGAAAATGCTTTTCGGCCCTTAGAAGAAAATGATTCCAAAGAACTTTCTACCAGAAGAATCTTGAAAACTTGCAGAGTTTTTTCTACATAATAATCTTCAAACTGACAGCTGTATGTCAAATTTCCCTCTTGCTAGATTTC
>LZPO01076383.1:46346-56443 GCA_001675575.1 Neotoma lepida
AGTAGCAGCAGCAGCAGCAGCAGTAGCAGCAGCAGCAGCAGCAGCAGTAGTACCAGTTTTTCAAAGCCTCACAAATTAATGAAGGAGCACAAGGAAAAACCTTCTAAAGACTCCAGAGAACATAAAAGTGCCTTCAAAGAACCTTCCAGGGATCACAACAAATCTTCCAAAGACTCCTCCAAGAAACCCAAAGAAAACAAACCACTGAAAGAAGAAAAAATAGTTCCTAAGATGGCCTTCAAGGAACCTAAACCCATGTCAAAAGAGCCAAAAGCAGACAGTAACTTACTCACCATCACCAGTGGACAGCAGGATAAGAAGGCTCCCAGTAAAAGGCCCCCCATTTCCGATTCTGAAGAACTCTCAGCCAAAAAAAGGAAAAAGAGTAGTTCAGAGGCTTTATTTAAAAGTTTTTCTAGTGCACCACCACTGATACTCACTTGTTCTACTGACAAAAAACAGATAAAAGATAAATCTCATGTCAAGATGGGAAAGGTCAAAATTGAGAGTGAGACATCAGAGAAGAAGAAGTCGACGTTGCCGCCGTTTGATGATATTGTGGATCCCAACGACTCAGACGTGGAGGAGAATATGTCCTCAAAATCTGATGTGAGTAGCCTTGTGTCCCCCTCCTTCCCTTTAGCAGTTCTTGGGTTTTATTTCAGACAGCTTCATGGTAAGAAATGAGAGAACATGGATGCTGTCCCTACAGAAAAGAGGAAGGGGTGTAGCGAAAAGAGGAAGGGATGTAGCCTAAAAGTGAATTTCCTTAACTAATGGGAAGAAGGAAGTGGAATCATTGAGGGATCTGTGGTGGTTTTTAGGCTGTGATTGAAGTTGTTAAGGGAAAGATATATTCCACAGTGTAATAAAGGTTATTTGAATGGCAACATCAAGATTCAGTGCCTATAGAAGCGTTGTTACAGTGCTCTGTAGTGACTGCTGACTTAGAGAAATTGTATTCAAGCACTCCAGCTTGAATGGGATGGAAAATCAAGTTCAAAGAGAAACCTAAGAAACACTGTACAACTTGTGGTTGTTATAATTAAGTAATTTTTAAAGATTAAAAAAAAAATAAATGGAGAATTGGTTCCAGTTTGTTGTTTTCCTGTGTGATGCTAGAGACTTGCCTTGCATGACAAGTAAATACTCTCCTCCTAAGCCAGCCCCCAGCCCCAGTGCTGAGATTTTAACAGTATTAAGTGAAGCTTTGTTGTAACTGCATATTATGCATATGGAAACTTTGATATGCATATGTACCTGTAAAACTATTTTCAATTTGAAAATCAAACCTTTTTTCTTCCTGGGGTTACCACAGACTGGGAAAGAGGGAATGCATGATCTGCTGCATGTTTGCTGGTGGGCAGGATTATCTTCCAGATGCCTGAAAAGCATCTGACCATCTGATACCCCAGACATCTAATACAATGTTTGATATTGTGATTTAAGCTTATAGTTACAGATTTGCAGAGTTGGATGCAGGGATTTTGCAGTTATCTGTTTTAACCTCTTAGCTGTATCTTGCACATCTAGTGATAGAACTGTTGGATGGCATTTGATTCTGTTTTCAAGACTAACTATCACTTGCTATGAGGTTTCAGCCTCTTGCTTCTCTGTTTTCTCTAAGTTGGTATTTTCAGTTCTGTGTCCATGACTATTAGACCCCGTACTCTCCGTTCTTTGGCTGTNAGTATGCTAGACCATGGTCAACAAGGGTCACTGACTATTTTAGAATACTTTTCTTTCTGTTCTATGATGTTTCCCATGGATGGCCCTTATTTAAATACTGGCAAAGGATAGGAAGCCTTTCNCTGCCTGACCTGGGTTTGCATTGTTCTGTATAGCAAGCCAGCCAGAGTCAGAACAAGGTGCCAGTACTAATCCTCACTGGTCCGGGGATATCTCCTCCTCATATTCTGTAGGGCTAATCCAAACTTCTCATCAAAGATCAGATTAGAAGCATGTGTCACACGAAATGCTGTGGACTGGGTAATTTGTTCAGCGCTAGGGAAAGACTCCTTATAGCTTGTGAGATGGAAATGAGTGGAATGAGTTCTGCTCACCCAAGGATTTCTTTTTCCTTGTTTGCTCTGATCCTCTCCTCTTTGTTTGAAACTTATCCTTGATGCAGATACTACTTTTTTGTGTATTTAGTTTTTGTTTCAGATCATCCTGAAATGCTCTCACTGTGTGATTAATCTGTCAAGAGTAGAGTTTGGCAACTTTCTCTATGTTCTGAAATGTTATGACTCTTCGAGAAAGAAGGCTCTCAGAGTTGGGCTGTGAGTCACTGGTAAACTATGAGATCAACTTAGCATGTCATCACCAGCATTTGAAAAACCAGAATACATTGTAATTAGTATGAGTAAGTGATGGTTTATGGAAATTTTGTTTTAGAAAGAATGTGTTTCTTCAATGATCAAAAATTTCAAAGGCCCCTTTTTAAAATGTTTGCTGATTTGTGANGAGACCAAATAGCATTTGTAAGGCACTATCGATCTTTCTCATGAATTTGTCACACATGGGCTTCCTCTTCCTCTTGGGCATTTCTGTCTATTCTTTTGTTCATCCCTTGTTCTTTCTTCTTTATGCATGGTTTATAAAACATGCTTTCTTTCTTTTAATAAAAGTCTTATTGAGCTTGGTATATTCATCCAAATGGATACCTTGAAAGTCCCTTGCAAACCAAGAGTTAGAATTGTTAATTATGTACAGTGGATCGTACGTTTTTAGAACTATTGGAGCTGTAAAATCAGTGATCACAAAAGAAATTTCTGTCATGTGCTGTGTGTAGCATGGCAGAGAAAGCATCTAAAAACCTTTACGTGTTGTTTAGGTATAAAACTCAACAGTTGTGCTTTCCTTATAAGTCTTTGGGTACTAAATGCTTTTATTTTGTTGCTTTTGGTTTAATTCTTTAAGCCATTAATTCANGAGACTTTCCCCTTAGCAAAGGGTGCTGGGAGAGCTNGAATTCAACTTATCCAGCGGTAAAGATAGCCATATAGATTGTCCCCTACCTGCCTGTGTTCAAGCACCACAGGAACTGGAATGTTGCCCCTGCAGCCTGGAGTATCACGCTCAACTCCAGTAGCATAGTTCCCATTGTCTTGGGAATGAGCATGTTGGCCTCTGAGTATGGATGATTTGATAGCCTGGTTTTTTTNCCAGAGTCCTTTCAAGTTTTGTTATTTGATTGTGTTCATTTGTGAGGATGGGGTAGTAAGTAATTTTAGATAGAACGGATAGTGATCATGGACTTTGGAAATGAGAAAAAAAATGTATGTGTGAGAAGAGTTTAAGAATTAAGAAAGNTACGGAATAGTCTGAGGAGAGGGTCAGTCTTAAAAGTGCTTATTCCACCAGCATGAGGACCTGAGGTTTTATCTGTAAAAATCTAGGTGTGGCAGGACACATCTGTAACCCATGGAGGATGAGGTGTAAGACAAATGAATCCCCGGAGTTTGCTGGCCAGCCTGTGTAGCCAAAGAGGTGAGCTCCAGGTTCAATAAGAGCTACTGTCTCAGAAAAAAAAGTGAACAAGACCTGAAAAAGTACACCACCAATAGACACGAAAATATGGAAGAGGAAAATCTCATAGGGCCCTACCCATAGACAAAGAACTATAGGCAACTAAGGAGTGCTGAGAGAGGGAAAAATCATTTTCCTCAGGGAAAAGCCTAATTGGTTATCCAATAAATACCAAGCGGCCAGCCCTGAAAACATACATGAACTGAACAAGTTATATATTTAGGGGTGTGTGTGTGCTTAACATAATAAGAAAAGGAGGGCACGGTTTCAAGAGAGAGCAAGGGGATAAGTAAGTGGAGGAAGGAGAGCGTGATGTAATTATATTTTAATTTTTAAAAATTTATTTTAAAAGTGGAGAGTGATTGAGGAAGACACTCAATGTTGACCTCTGGTCTCCACATATATCCATAAACATACCTGAACATTTATACAACACACACAGCAACTACTAAAAGAAAGGCTGGGGAGAACATTTATATACCTGATATGTCTGTAAAGACATCTTGTCTCAGTATAGACTTGTTGTTTGAGGCAGGGATTCTCTGTGTAGCCCTGGCCATAGCCTGGAACTAGCTCTGTGGACCAGGCTGCCCTTGAACTCAGAGATCCACCTACCTTAGTATCCCAAATGCTGGTGTGCACCACCAGACCTGACTTCAATATAGACTTTTTATTCTAGAGAAGCTTTTCCATAACCAAGTTAGACTTGGGTTGTTTGTTTGTTTGTTTGAGATAGGTTCTCATNCTATAGCCTAGGCTTGTCTGATACTCACTTTTTAGTCCAGGCTGGCCTCAAACTCAAAACAATCTTCCTGCATTGGCTTCCTAAGTCCTGGGATTACAGGCAGGAGTTACCATCCCTAGCTAATATGTGTGTGTAGAAACAAAATGTCAAAATCAGTTATATCAAAAAGGATTAGGGAGCCTAACTTGTTGGTTCATACAAGTCTTTTTGTATATTTNTATTATATTATATTACATATTTATTTTGTATATGAGAAGAGGGAAACCAATATCCATGGCCTTGTTGCATGTTTTTNCGAGGCCTATTTGTTGGAGGGTGATGAGGAGATAGGTGATGGGAAGTCTGCCAGCTGTTGCTGATAAATGGTGTTTGTCTCCTATTGCCGTCAGGATTCTGGGCAGTTAATGTTCAGATGTTCTAGTCTGATCTGTGCTGTGTGAGTGTTATGAAAATTAACTCAGCCCAAGTAAAGCCATTAACACACTAACCAGGAAAAAAGTTAGCTACTGCTGTGTATAACCTAACTTCTAAGAAACTTTGCAACCTTTGGCCCTGAAAGAGATGTTATGGTCTTTAGGAAAACTACAGAACTCCCCTTCCTTTTTCAGAAGTGTGGCTTTATATGGTGATGGTGGCTGGCGGGTGTGTGTGGGGGACTGTTAATTGGCACATGTCATTTTGTCTTGGGGTAGTACAGAGATGGCATTGTTCCTGATTTGCACATGCTACATGGTCATGGGAAAAATACAGGTCAGAGAATGGTTTTATGCAAAAGTTAAGACACAATTTAACAAGATCTTTTAGCTTTGTATTAAATGTGATCAAAGAGATTATTCCATCTAGGAGTACAGTGGGTACTCTTCCTTCCTTCTGTTCACCATCCCTCCCTCCCACCCTCCCTCCCTTCTTTTCTGTCACTGTTAAAAGAGAACTTCTCTAGAAATGATTCATCATCGAGCTCCATTCACATAACCAAAGGAGTTCTTTTTGAATGTTTGTGATTCTTTAGATAAATTTTCATTTTCAAAGAAACCTAGTTTTGTCACACAAAAGTTCATCAATAACTTTCCCTGCAGAGGAATTTGGATAGGAAGAGAAGGGAGTAGAGAGAAGAGTCCTGATTCATAGAGAGCGATCAAATATATAAAAAAAAAAACTTGTTAAGGGAATGTTTTATTGAGACTACTTTACATCGAGGAACCTTGGTCACTTGCATTAGACTGTGGTTCTCAATCTGTGAGTTGCGGCCCCTTTGGCAAACCTCTGTCTCCAAAAATATTTACATTATGATTCATAACAGTAACAAAAATTATAGTTATGAAGTAGTAATGAACATAATCTATGGTTTGGGGGGGTCACCACAACGTGAGGCACTGTATTAAAGGGTTCCACTAATAGGAAGAACCACTGCTTCAAGGAAGTCAGTTCTGGGTTTAGAGTTCACTTCTGATGCTGCGTACTGATGCTTGGGCCTCATTGACTAACAGTCTTCTGTTCTTGCTGGTGACTGTTAGGAACAGCAGCCGAGAAGGGTCAGAGTCTGGGTATATCATTATCCACAAAGTATTTATAATTGTGGTTTTTATTAAGCAGCACATACTTTAATGGACAATAAAAATAATTCACACCTTCTGTAATTTCTTAGTGTCTTGCTTGCATTTGCTTTTCATATAACTGTTTTAAAAGAGGCCTATGGAATTGAGTGATTGATTGTGGGAGGGGGCAAAGTTTTGTATTCATAGCAAAAAGGTAGGAAAAATAGTAAATAAAATTTTGAGATGGTTGTTTATGACTGGGTACAGTTACTGTGATAATTTCCTCATCTTCTGCCTTCGTGCCTTCTACTTTGCACTGTAGAGAATTAATCCTAATGTACAGGTCATGGTCAAAGTTCCATCATCTTTTCTTGAGGATGGACACATTACATCTGGTAAAAATGTTACTCTTTCCAATTGCAGTCTGAGAGTAAGACTTAAGCCACATCTNCTGATGGATTTGGCTGACCAAAGTGTTTTCTTGGATAGAAATCTTGAGGGAGAAAAAGAAAATCTCAGCATATGGTAGCTTCCTCTCCCCCTGACCACCCCTCCCCATTCCCAGTGGACAGTGGGGTCAATACTTCAAACCACAGTAGCAGGAGTTTCTTTGAAAAAGAAGAAAAAGGGAGGCAAAGAGAAATCCAACATCTCCCCTTTTGTTGTCCTTCATTTCCTCGAGCCCCACCCTGTCCATTGCCCTCCTTAAACTGTCTGGGGCTGGCAGTAAATGTCCTGCTGCTGAAGGCCTGGCCTTAGGTTTTTATGTGGTGGAAGGGCATTGCAGCAGAGAAGAAGGTCTTTATTGTGTTTTCAAAGTGGCCTTTTAATGACTTGTAATTCCTGCACATGCAGGAGCTGTAAAGGCTATGTTTGGGGAGCTCCAGCTGGAGAGGCCATTCATTAGGGGCTGCCTCGCTCCAGGGGGGAGCCTCTCATTCTGGGCTCCTATTTTCTGTGTTTTATAACTGAAGATGAAATTACCTGAAAGGGTTACAGTTCTTTCTTACCCTTGGTAGATTTAGCTCAGTGTAGAACATTCATTAAACAATTGGATGAAAGTGAACTCTGTGCTATGAATGGACATCTTCACCTGCTGTTCTTCATGAGCTTTTTGTTTTCTGGTTGGAAGGGATCAGATTGATGATGATGTCCTCCAGTCAACCATATTGTCATTGATTCATCCATATATCCGATTTTAAAAAGAGGGAGGTGGGAGGTGGATAAGGGTAAGAAGGAGCTAAGAAAATGATTTTTTAAATTTATTTTTATTTCATGTATATGACTGTTTGCATGTATGTATGTGCACCATGTATGTATCTACTATCCACAGAGTCCAGAAGAGGGAATTGGATGCCCTGAGTTTGAGTTACAAGCATTAATAAATGGCTATGTGGGTTGCTGGGATCTAGCCCAGGTCCTCTGCAAGAACAGCAAGTGCTCTCAACACTGAATCTTCTCTCCAGCACCTAAAAAAACAAAAACAAAAACAACTAGAGGCCTACTTCCCTTGTTTCAGTACAGATTAAACTCAGTGTGATATCTTACCTTTAAAATGAAGTAATTCCTAAAAGTCCTTGAGTTACAAAGGTTGTAAACAGACAAAGGGCTCTGTCATACAGTTGGCTATCACCAGTAATTGCCAAAGCTAAGAATTTTCACTCACATACATTGGTCTGGCATCTTTTCCAGTAAATTTTAGATCTTAAGGATGGCATCACTTATGCAGGGCAATATTTCACATTTTATTTTCTGTGTAATTGTGCTCTATCTCATCTTTAGACATGACACAGTCTCCACAGAGCTAGTTGTCCCATACCACAGGAATGTCACACAGGTATAGTTGGACTTCTCCTGAGTGATTCCCATGTTATTTGCCTTGCTAAGTTCTCAACACAGTTCTGTGTATTAAATGTCACCAATACCATCATTTATAGATGAAAAGATGGAAGCTCAGAGATTAAGAAACTACCCAAGTTTGGCATGTTTAAAGGTTGTGGAAACTAGCCATGTGTGGTCACACACACACACACACACACACACACACACACACACACACGCACGCAATCCCTTTAATCGGGTGGCAGAGGCAGAGAACCAGAGGCAGGAACTGCTAACTATTCTTACAGATACTCACTGAGAGCCCTCTTGCAGCTGTGGACTGCACCTCATTATAAAGTGTCTCAGGACTCATTCTCTTGCTCACAAATAGTTCCCACTTGCATTTGCTTGGGAGTTTATGTTCCACAGAGCTAAGCTGCAATATCAAGCCTTCCCAGAAGNTGCCACCAAATAACAAATGGTGCCCTCCAGTTGAGAGGCTCCTTTTGGACTCATCGGCTTCTATTTTGTAAGTTTATCTCATTATAAGTTATTCAGAGTAAAGGCTGTGCATTCTTCATGTTAGATGATAGGGAGAGAGTGGTTACCTTCGCTGTCTGTGTAATTATTTAAACAAGTTTGAGAAATTGTTCTCAGTGGGCAGCAATTTATGACTGTAAACTTTGAAGGCAGTGTCATGGTCTACAAAGAAAAATCACCCCTGCNGGGCTTCTTTAGGTCANTGAAGGTGACAGCACAATGAACTGCTCCAGAAAAAGTCAAAGGTTCTTTGGTTAGGCAGGAGAAAACGGAAAAGCGTTCACTTAAGTGTTTAGAGACAGTATTTTTGCCTGTGAAAACACACAAGATTGGAATGTTTGTTTATGAGGAGGCTTGGAGCAGGAAGAAATACAGTGTGTGACACAGAAAAGGAAAGTTCCTTCATCTTCCTTAGTCACAAGAAGTGAGTTTGTGTATAGGGCCCTTGTGTATCATCAGTACTTACCCGACCAATCAAGAAGAAGAGTAAAGCGGCCCTAACTTGGGGACATCACAGTGTCATTTCTTAGAAATTAAATTGTAGATCCTTGCTTTATTATGAGATTCTTCCATCATCTTCATCATCATCATCATCGACATCATCATCATCCCCATCCTCTTCCTCCTGGACTGGCATTGAACTCTACAGTGCCAAGGATAACTTTGAGCCTCTCATCCTCTATACCTTCCAAGTACTGAGATTTTGGTGCTGCCATGCNAGTGTATGCTATGCTGGGATTAAAACCAGAGCTTNACATTTGGTAGGCAAGCACTTTACCAGCTTTAAATGTCTTTTATTTGTTTTTGAGTATCACAAACCACCTTAGGAGTCATTGGGTGTGTCTGGGTGTGTGCACATGTGTGGGTGCATGGTGTGTGTAGGCCAGCGGCTAACATCAGGTGTCTTTCTGTTTGCTCCCAGCTTACTTTTTGAGATAGTCTCTTCACTGAACCTGGAGCTCACTGACTGAGTCAGCTAGACTGACTGACTAGTGAGCTCCAGGGATCCTTGTGTCTCTGCCTCCCCAGCACTGGGTTGCTGATGTCGTCTGTCTTTTACATGAGTGCTGGGCTTCAGACGGAGATCTCCATGATCACACAGCAAGCACCTTACTCACCCAACTGTCTCCCCAGCCCTTGAGGGTTTTTTTTTAGTTAGTTTTTTTAATGTTTTAAATAAAATTTTTTCCCTNCCTATTTTAAATGTACATAAATATGTATATATATTTGAATACAAAGTAATGGGCCTCATTATGATATTTTCATATATGTGTTTTTTACATTGTACTTTGCTCATATATCCCTCTCCATTACCACCCCTTGCTTCTCTTCCCACTGGTCCCCTTTCTCCTGTAGTTCCATTTCTGTTTTCTTTTTTTCCCTTCTCCTCCCCCCTCCCCCCTCCACTCCAGTTCTCTCTCCTTCCCCCATCATTTTGTGTTATGGAAAACATTTGTCATATTTTTGTGTACAGATGTTTGGTCATAGTTAAAACACAAGTGATTTTTTTTTTTACTTCTTTAGGCAGTGCCATATTAGACTGTACAAATGGTACACAATTAGAATTTAACATGTTCTTTTAAGTAAGTATGAATCCGTGAGGTGAAGGTATGGGTGGGATCTGTAGAGCTGAAAAGTGGAAACAATCTGAAAAAAATTGANGACCAGTGTTGACAGTGTGTGTTGCCCTCACTGAAATGAAGACCCTGAGGCACTTACTGAAAGTTTTTATATTTTATTATTAGCATGTGTGCTTAGTTCAAAGGACAGTGTTGGGAATGGGTTCTCTCCTTCCACATGGGTTCTGTGGCATGAACTCAGGTTGTTAGGCTTGTGAGGCTATCACTGAGCCGTTTTGCTGGCCTCACTAAACAAATGTGGTTTAACTTTCCTCTTTCTGGCTTCCTGTGGTCGGCTGCTGCTGC
>LZPO01076384.1:9816-26026 GCA_001675575.1 Neotoma lepida
AGTGTGTACAGATGGTCCTCAATCACGCACAGAAACTTCTGGAAACGAGCTGTTGAAAATCACTTCTTTAATATAATCACCATTCCACTCTCCTATACTGGATTTTGGACAGTGAACCTCCACAGTATCCCAAGCCTGCCCTAATTAGCCAAAGCCTGCAGATCAGGAAAGTCGACTACTGCCAAAGCCTTCCTCAGGGTGGTGTTGCAAAGAGGTTTTCATGGCAACAGCGTAAATTAATAGTTGGCTTTTCTCTAAGCTTTGGAAACAGAAAGGGTTGTTTTCTTTAATTTTCTTTCTGTTACTATTAAACTGTATTATATATATGTATATATATACATATAAAAATTTTAATGCTATATATGTATATATGTATACACACATACTACATACATACACACATATACATATATATTATATATATATATATATATATATATAGAGAGAGAGAGAGAGAGAGCATTAGAACTCTTTTGTATCTGATTATGGTTTGGATTCAGAAAATTCATAATCTTCAGATGAAGAATATATTAAAAGAGTCAGTGCCTTCCAAAACAGCATTATTCAGATGCCTGTGTATGAATAGTTTTTGGCTTTGCTAGGAAACTTACTCTTACCCTATCTTTTTAAACTTAAGCTGTACATTTTAAGAACCATTTTTTTTTAATCAGTCAGGGTCCTTGCAACAGACAGCTAGCACATTCATATTGGGCAGTTTGACCATTGGTTAAAGAATGAGAATATTTACAACGGTGTGGGCAGGATGTTGAGAAACACAATGAACAGTGCATAGGGATTCACTCCATCCTAGGCTTGAGAAGGAAAGAAAGGGCATTGTTCCTGGAACTGAGAGACTTGACTAAGGAACCACCATCTTCAGGGAAGGTGTATGACTGACCTGTAGGAAACAGCAAAGAGAAAATAGAAGGAGCAGTGTCCCAACCTTATGTTCCTGTTGAGCCAGCTTCACCAGGTCTCAGAACTCAGGGGAGCCAGGGGATGCTGAAAGTAAGAGAGCCTCTTGCTACGAATGGGACAGCTGGAAAGATTAGCATGCTCGTAATAAATCAATGAATATTGATTCAATGACGATTTTTGAAGAATCCGACATTTCCAAGGGTTCACTGTATGCGTCAGCTGGAACCCAAGGGGAATTTCCCCATAGACAACAACTCTGGGTTGGAGAAAACATGAAGTATGAATAAGTTGAAAGATGCTGTCATAAGATACATGTTTCAACATTGGCTTAGTCACATTTGAGTGGTAAATCTTTGAATGTGTCACTTCTGATCCTTGGTAATCAGAGACATCTATCAGAATGGTGATGACAGTCATTTACTTTTATCATTGATTGTTGCTATTATGAAATTTATTTAGTGCATGTGAAAATATTCTGAGAACTATAATACATTTAATTTTAATTTACTTTGGAAAAAGTCTCTGAAGCTATGACATTTTCAATGGCTTTACAAATCAAATATTTCTTACTTAGAAGTATGGTTGTCAAAGTCATTTGCTCATTTAGTTGCTTACAAAATTGTATCTTACGGCAGAAAATAAATGCCCAGAATATATTCAAAGACTTTCCCTAGGGAATTAACAATTTCTTTTGCCAGATTAAATGCACCTTAAAAATTATGTCGTATATAAAGACACTGCTTTGCTTATTAATTACAGGTACTTACCCCCAGAGAGTCTAGCCAAATCTGATGATCTGGCTTTATCTCAGGAAGCAAAAATGTAATGCAACAGATATAGAATTAAGGATCTTCAAGTACTTCCAGCTCTCACGCTCTAGACCTCTGAGCTAGATATGAAAAATCATGGGAGGCACTCTGGTGAGACTCTGGGACATGTTTGTAGGGGACAGAACAATAGAAAAAGGTTATAGTTTAGGAGATCTTAATACAACACTCTCAGAAATGCAAGTGGTTAGAAAACTGGCATGGATATGTGGATCTAATAAAATGCTTGCCAAAGCAGGCATGAATCTGCAAAAGAAAGAACTTTCTCAAACATGTGATTCACTGGCAATAATAGAACATTCAGCTAAAAATAAACTCCTAACAAATTCCACAAATCAGAAACCATAATGTCATATCCTCCAGCTAAAATTCAGTCAATTAAAATTTGAAAAACTCCTAATGGAAAGATATAGAGAGCAAGATCAAGGGAAGATAACCAGTTCACTTGAAAATGCAAAACCACAGANGATGATTAAAATGCCAGACTTTATTACTTTTTAATAAAGTAAAAATTAAATATAAACGAACCTAACTAATATGTTAGTAAAAAAAAAAGGAAAAACATATATCTAAGAAAAGAAGGAGAGGATTCTAGAGTAAGGATTAGAAATTAAGTCCCACAACTCTGACAGAAACCCACTGCTCTACCAGAGGCCATGCCTGTACCCTCAACTCTAGGCAAGATTCCACCACAGATATCCAATGCTTTCTCAGAGCCCTCCAGCTTCCCAACAGCGTCCCTCCCCTTATCTCCATATCCCTGCCCACAACTCCAACAGAAGCCCATTGCTCTACTGGAAGCCAGCCTGGTACCTGGAACCCCAGAGGTCATGCCAGCACCCAAAACCCCAGAGGTCACATAGGCTGCCAAAACCTGAGCAGAAATACCCTATTGGACCCAAGAACTTACCAGTCACCAGGATCATGGGCCACTCAGTCCAGATGAACAGAAATGAAATGGAAACCAAGGGAAAAATGTCATCGGACAAAGATAAACTTAGAAATCGGCACCCAAACCTGTAATTGCCCCAAACCCAGATGCCTGGAGGCCCAGCATATGAACACCATCAACAACAGCCAGGGCAATATGGCACCATCAGAGCCCAGCTATCCTACTACAGCAAACCTTGGATATTGCAATACAGCTGGAGCACAAGAGAATGACCTCAAAACCAATTTTATGAAAATGATAGAGGCCCTTAAAGAGGAAATGAATAAATCCTTTAAGGGAATCCAGAGAACACAAACAAGCAATTGGAAGAAATGGATAAAACCCTTTAAAGAAAGCCAAGAAAAAACAAATAGGTGAAGGAAATGAATAAAACTGTTCAAGACCTGGAAATGGAAATAGAAGCAATAAAGAAAACACAAACTGAGGGAATCCCAGAGATGGGAAATCTAGCTAAGCAAACAGGGACTACATATGCAACCATTACTAACAGAATACAAGAGATGGAAGAGAGAATCTCAGGCATAAAAGATACGATAGAAGAAATTGATACATTGGTCAAAGAAAATATTAAATCTAAAATATTCCTGACACAAAACATCCAGGAAATCTGGAACACCATGAAAAGACCAAATCTAAGAATAATATGTATAGAAGGAGAAGAATCCCAGCTCAAAGACCCAGAAAATATCTTTAATAAAAATCATAGACAACTCTACCCAGCAAAACTTTCAACCACCATAGATGGAGAAAACAAGATATTCTATGACAAGGTCAAATTTAAACAATATCTATCTGCAAATCCATCCCTACAGAAGGTACTAGAAGGAAAACCCCATTCTAAGAAGGCTACCTATACCCATGAAAACACAGGAAATAATAATCTTACACCAACAAAACAGAAAGGGAAGCGTGCATGCAAACATACACATGTTCACACACTCATTGCCACCACCACCACCAAAATAACACAAATTAACATCATTGGTCATTAATATCTCTCAATACCAATGGACTCAATTCCCCAATAAAAAGACACAGGCTAACAAAATGGATATGAAAACAGGATCCACCTTTCTGCTGAATACAAGAAACACATCTCAACATCAAAGTTAGACATTACCTCAGAGTAAAAGGTTGGAAAAAGATTTTTTAAGCAAATGGACCCAAGGAGAAAGTTGGTGCAGCCATTCAAATACCTAACAAAATAGAATTACAACCAAAATTAAGGAGATGATGAACATTTCATACTCATTAAAAGAAAAATCTACTAAGATGACATCTCAATTCTGAATATCTGTGCCCCAAACACAAGGTTACCCACATTTGTAAAAGAAACATTACTAAAGCTTAAATCACACATCAAGCCTCACACATTAATAGTGGGAGACTTCAATACCCCACTCTCACCCATGGGCAGGTCATCCAGACAAAAACTAAACAAAGTAATAATGTAGCTAAACAGACCTTATGACTCAAATGGACCTAACAGATATCTACTGAACATTTATACCTTGTACATATTTTTGCAAGTTTGTGTCATGGAGAAAATGCACGAAGGCTACAGAAAAGATAACTACACATATCTGTGACGCATTACAGCCACGCACATTCTATGTCAGTATTCACTTAGTGTAGGTCGAGAAAATTCACATAGAAAGCAATAAGGGAAATGATTATTACATTTCTGAGTGCTAGGTATTTCACCCAAACACAAAAGAATACACCGCCTTCTCAGCACCTCACAGCATTTTCTAAAAATTTGACCATACGGTCAGTCACAAAGCAGGTCTCAATAGATACAAGAAAATTGAAATAACCTCCTGTATCCTATCACACCACCATGGATTAAAGCTGGATTTCAATAACAGGAACAACAAAAAGCCTACAAACTCATGGAAATTGAACAATTCTCTACTGAAAGACCACTGGGTCAAGGTAGAAATAAAGAAAGGAACTAAAGACTTCCTAGAATTCAAAGAAAATGATTGCACAACATACCCAAACCTGTGGGCACAATGAAAGTAGAGTTAGGAGGAAAGTTCATAGCACTAAGTGCCTTTATAAAGAACTCAGAGAAATCTCATATTAGCAACTTAACAGCACCTCTAAAAGCTCTAGAACAAAAAGAAGCAAACACACCCAAGAGGAGTAGATGGCAAGAAATAATCAAACTCAGGGCTGAAATCAATAAAATAGAAACAAAGAGAACAATACAAAGAATCAATGGAACAAAGAGTTGGTTCTTTGAGAAAATCAACAAGACAGGCAAACCCTTATCCAAAGTAAGGCAGAGAGAGAATATCCAAATTAACAAAATAAGAAATGAAAAGGTTGATACAACAACAGACACCCAAGAAATTCAAAGAATCATTAGGTCATACTTCAAAAACCTGTACTCTACAAAATTGGAAAAATCTAAAAGAAATGGACAAGTTGATAGCTATTACTTACCAAAGTTAAATCAATATCAGATGAACAATTTAAATAGACCTATAACCCCTAAGGAAATAGAAGCAGTCATTAAGTCTCCCAACCAAAAAAAGCCCAGGGTCAGAGACTTTTAGTGCAAAATTCTACCAGACTTTCAAAGAACAGCCAATACCAATACTTCTCAAATTATTCCACAAAATAGAAACATAAGGAACACTGCCAAATTCATTTTATGATACCCAGTCACCCTGATACCCAAACCACACAAAGATTAACAAAGGAAAAGAATTACAGACTATTTTACTCATGAACATTGATGCAAAAATGTTCAATAAAATACTTGCAAACTATATCCAAGGACACATCAACAAAATCATCCTCCGTGATCAAGGAGCCTTCATCCCAGAGATGCAGGGATGGTTCAACACATGAAAAATGGATCAGTGTAATCTACCATATAAACCAACTGAAAGAAAAAAACAAACCCTACATAATCATCTCATTAGATGCTGAAAAAGCCTTTGACAAAATCCAAAGTCTTAGATCAGGGATACAAGGACATACATAAGCATAATAAAATCAATATACAGCAAGCCCACAGCCAACATCAAAATTAAATGGAGAGAAACTCAAAGCAATTCCACTAAAATCAGGAACAAGACAAAGCTGTCCACTCTCTCCACATCTATTCAATATATTACTTGAAGTTCTAGCAGAGCAATGAGACAACTAAAGGATATCAAGAGGCTACAAATTCGGAAGGAAGAAGTCAAAGTATCACTATTTGCAGATGATATGATAATATACATAAGTGACCCCAAAAATTCTACCAGGAAACTCCTATAGCTGATAAACACCTTCAGTCTTCAGTGAAGTGGCTAGATAAAGATTAACTAAAAAAAAATGGATCAGTAGCCCTCCTATACACAAATGATAAACAGGCTGAGAAAGAAATCAGAAAAAATAACATGCTTTACAATAGCTACAAATAATATAAAATATCTTGGGGTAACTCTAACCAAGCAAGTGGAAAGAGCTGTATGACAAGAACTTCAAGTCTTTGAAGAAAGAAATTGAAGAAGACATCAGAAGATAAGATTTCCCAGCCTCATGGATCAGTAGGATTAATGTAGTAAAAATGGCCATCTTACTATAAGCAATCTACAAATTCAATGCAATCTCCATCAAAATTCCAATGCAGTTATTTACAAATCTTGACAGAACAATACCAACTTCATATGGAAAACCAAAAAACCCAGGATCTAAAACAATTCTATACAATAAATGAACTTCTGGAGGTATCATCATCCCTGACCTCAAGCTCTACTACAGAGCTATTGTAAGAAAAACTTCATGGTATTGGCATAAAAACAGACAAGTGGATCAATGGAACTGAACTGAAGACCCAGACATAAATCCACACACCCGTGGACACCTGATTTTTGACAATGAAGCCAGAATTATACAATGGAAAAAAGAAAGCATCTTCAACAAATGGTGCTGGTCTAATTGGATGTTGGCATATAGAAAAATGCAAATAGATCCATATCTACCACTCTGCACAAAACTCAGGTCTAAGTGGATCAAAGACCTCAACATAAAAACCAGATATACTGAACCTGATAGAAGAGAATATAGGGAATAGCCTTGAACACATTGGTACAAGCGATAACTTTCTGAATAGAACATCAATAGCACAGGCATTAAGATCAACAATTAATAAGTGGGACTTCATGAAACTGAAAAGCTTCTGTAAGGCAAAGGACACCTTCAATAGGACAAAATGGCAGCCTACAGAATTGGAAAAGATTTTTATCAGCTCCACATCTGACAGAGGGCTAATTTCCAAAATATATAAAGAACTTGAGAAACTAACTAGACATCAACAAATCAAATAATCCAATTAAAAATGGAGTACACAGACCCAGAAAGACAAAAATGGTATGTAATCACTTACAAGTGGATATTAGCTGTAAAGTATAACCATATTACAATTCACAAACCCAGAGAGGCTAAGTAACAAGGAGGACACTTGGATCTCCCTGGAGAGGGAAAATAGAAGATATTTCATGGGTAGACTGGGGGTGGGTCAGGGGGAGAGTATTGAAATAGTCAACTGGAAAAGGGGGCCATTTCGGGGTCAGGTAGAAACCTGGTACAAGGGAAACTCCCAGGAATCTACAAGGATCACCTCAGCTAAGACTCCTAGCAATTGTGGCTATGTAGCCTCAATTGGTCATCTCCTGTGACCAGGTAAGACTTCCAATGGGGGGATTGGGACACCAGACCAGCCACATAGCCTTCAACCTACAGTCTGTCCTGCTTATGGAACATGTTGGGATAAGGGGTGGGACAGAGACTGTGGGAGTGGCCAACCAATGACTGGTCTAGCCTGAGACCCATGTCACAAGAGTGAGCCCACCCCTGACACTGCCTGGAGCATCAGGACCCAGAGGCTGGATGGCCCAGAGACCTAGGATAGAATCAAACATAACTGGAAGAAAAAAAAGTCAGTGTAATGATACCTAGCAATATTCTGCTATATTCTTAGATTGATGCCTAGCCCAATAGTCATCAGAGAGGCTTCATCTAGCAACTGGTGAAAACAGATGCAGAGACTCATGGTCAAACACTAGGCTGATCTTGGGAAATTCTGCTGAAGAGATGCAGGAAGGATTGTAAGAGCCAAGGGAACCAAGGACATCACAAGAAAACCCACAGAATCAACTAACCTGGGCTCATAGAGGCTCACAGAGACTGAACTGACAACCAGGGAGTCTGTATGGGACTGACCTAGGCTCCTTGCATATAGCTAAGAGTTGTGTAGTTTGGTCTTCTTGTGGGACTCCTAACAGAGGGAGTAGGCCTTTCTCTGACTCTTTTGCCTGCTTTTGGGACTCTTTTCCTTCTATTGGGTTGCCCTGTCCACCCTTAATATGACAGGAAGTGCCTAGTCTCATTGCAACTTGATATGCCATGTTTGATTGATATCCCTGGTTGCAACTTGATATGCCATGTTTGATTGATATCCCTGGGAGGCTTTGCCCTTTTCTCAAGGGAAAGGAAGAAGAATGGACGGTGGTGGAGGGTGAAGGGGCAGAACTGTAAGGAGAGAAGGGAGGGGAAACTGTGGTAGGGATGTAATATATGAGAGAATAATAAAAATAAATATAGAAAAAAAAACCAAAATTTTAAAAATTAAGTAGATCATAAGAACTCAATAGAATATATAATCAGATGTGACCTCTTTGGAAATGCCTTCTGATGGGTAGAAAAGATTTTGGAGGCTATATTATAAACAAAATATCATTCACTTTCAGTAGGTTAGTAAAACCCATAATTAGGCATGTGTAGGCAGAGACAGCAACCCTGGACCATCCTCATCTCAGTGTGGTCTAAGATCACAATGGACAAGATATGAATAAGAAGTGAACAGGATGCTAGAACCCTGGAAGGATTCTACTCAGAGGTGGTCATGCCAGTGAAAATGGTTAATGTTAAAAAAAAGAAAAAGAAACCAATATTGCTGTAGCATTTCTTTTTCTGCTGCTATTCTTTATTTCACGTCATGGGTCTTCGTTGAGATATGTGCAACAAGTGGCATATAAACAAATTCAGAGTCCTAATAGTGGCATCACATAGAGACAACTGCTGTAAAAAGTTCTCAACTGGGGAATCTGCAAGGTGGCATGATTTGTGGGACACCTTAGATGTACCTTGCTCCAATTAATATCACCATGCTACTCACTACATAAAAGCCCAGAGTCAGACTGCCGAAGATACTGGAGTCACCACTTTCAGGAGACTGAGTCAAAACCCAACCCATTGACTTCATCACAGCTTTCTTCCATGTGGAAAATCGAACTCCACTTTCCTCAGCGTTGATCTGAGGTTCAAACTTCTCCATCTGGACAACTGCTAAGTCCTTGGGGTCCAGGCTCCACACGCTAATTCCTTCTGCTGCCCCTGCTGCCATGGCGGCTCCCAGGGCGGTTGTTTCTGGCATGGAAGCCTTCATCACTGGAATGCACAGAATGTCTGCTTGCAGTTGCATGAGAATTTTGTTTGCGGTCATTCCTCCATCTACCTGCAAATGTTTCAGTGGGATTCCACAATCAGTATTCATGGCGTCTAAAATCTCTCGGGTTTGGAAACAAACAGCTTCTAATGCAGCAAATGCAATGTGGCTTTTATTGGTGAACTGAGTGAGTCCACAGATGATCCCTCTTGCGCTGGGGTCCCAATAAGGTGCATATAACCCCGAAAAAGCTGGAACAAAGTAGCAGCCATAAGAAGAGCCTACTTCGCCAGCTAATTTTTCAATTTCTTTTGGTGACTTAATAATATTAATATTGTCTTTCAGCCATTTAACAACGGCACCAGCTATAGCTACAGAACCTTCCAGTGCATAATAGACAGGTTCCTCTCTGCCAAGCTTGTAAGCCACTGTGGTCAGAAGGCCATGTTCAGAAGTTACACACTTTTGGCCTGTGTTACATAGTAAGAAACAGCCTGTTCCGTATGTGTTTTTGGCTTGTCCATCCTGGAGACACAGTTGTCCCACCAAAGCAGCAGACTGATCCCCCAGACACCCAGATATTGGCACACCTTCCAACGCCCCAGTTTTCATTAGGCCATAGATCTCCGAAGAACTCCGGATTCTGGGAAGGATGCTCGTTGGAACCTCAAAAAATTTGCAGAGCTCTTCATCCCACTGCAAAGAATGGATATTGAAAAGCATGGTCCTGCTTGCGTTAGTTACATCGGTACAGTGGACACCTCCGTTGATGCCTCCCGTCATATTCCAGATAAGCCACGAGTCAACCGTCCCAAAAAGAGCTCTACCGTCTTCAACAGCCTTTTTCACTTTCCTTACATTTTCAATGAGCCAGTGGAGTTTCACTGCACTGAAGTAAGTGCTGATGGGGAGGCCTGTCTTGTTCTTGACAAAGTTATTGCTTACTGAAATGCTTTTGCTGAGGTTCTCCACAGTGGACTGGGTCCTTAGGTCAAGCCACACCACCGCGTTGTAGAGAGGTTCTCCAGTTACCTTGTCCCAGACTATCGTAGTTTCTCGCTGATTGGTGACACCAATAGCTTTTATGTTGGAAATCTCAATGCTCTGCTGTCGAAGTTTCTCACACGTTTTCTCTATACAGTCGTACACAGACTGCAGGATTTCCTTTGGGTCTTCTTCTACCCATCCTTCTTTGGGGAGCTCCTGTTTTATTTCCACTGAATAATAATCAAGTACTTCCGCTGTTTTGGGATTGAAAACCAAAAAACGCGTTGAGCTGGTACCTTGGTCCACTGCCCCTACCAACGGCCCCAAAACCGCTTTCTTAGCGTCTGCCATGAATCCAGCTTTGGTGGCAGGTTATCGCGTCCAGTTTCCTTGGTGATGACAGTGGGCGGGGGAGGGGCAGGCACGAGAACAGAGGCGATTGGTTGAACCTCTGACTTCCTGGTAACTACCTCATCCAAGGTCTTTCCTGCTCTCCGGATGCTTATGACCAACCTTGGATATAAAGCAGACATCTTAAACTTAATTTGTCCAGAAGTTAACCTGNGGTACTCCCTCAGCTGTCCTGTGTTCTCAACTTTGTAAACAAACTTTTTTTTAATTCACTCAATTGCTCTGCCAATATCCTAGCAGATTATGTCTATTCTCAATTCTCGTAAGTCTCACAACCCTCCAGGAAATCCAACCAGTTCTCTGTCTAAATGANTACTGCTTGCCAAATTTACTGCCATCGTCTTGGTACAAGCCACCGGTATGTTTCTCTCCAATGACCTATAACAATGTCCTCCTGGCTGGTCATTCCCCAGTCCTCTGTTTTAAAAAGGTTTGCATTCAAGCTCTAGGATGGAAAGATTTCCTGAAAATGAAAATATGATCGTGCTCTTCCTTGTTCAAATTCTTCTCATTGTTTCCCATATATTTACAAGAAAATTCAATGCCTTTCTGATTGTTTGGAGGGTTCTAACTAGAGAGTTTTTGTTTTTTGGGTTTTTTTTTTTTTNTTCTAGATATTTTGGATATACTGAATGGCCTGTCTTTACTTCAGACCACTAGTGTTCTTGCCTTAGGACATCAGTACTTGCTGTTCTGTCTCAAAGCACCACCCCCAGACACACACACATACACACACCACGACTAAAAATGGCTTCCATTCTCTTTTTAAAATTCTGTGCTCGAACATCTCCTCCCAAGACACTTCCCTGCCCAACCTGTCTGAATTAATGTCCCAACATTTCAGCACAGTTACTCTCTGATCTGTTTTGTTTTTATCCCCCCTCCCCCCTACACTTTTCATTCCTTCAATGAGAGCTCCAAGAGTTTATGGAGTTTTTCCACAGACTGCCACATTCCCAGTGTCAGATAGGGTCTACAGCCTGGTAGGTATTGAGTAAATGTATGTCTTCTGAAGTTTAAAATCTTCACTATTTATTTCTAGAGAATCACGTGGCCCACTCTCTCAAATATTTGACATCTTTCCCCGTGACAGAATTAGACATATAACCCATGAATTCAGGCATAGCTGTGTGACTTTCACAGGCAAACACACAAAGAGCCTGTCTTTCTCCATCCCTCTACTGCAGGAACCAACAATGTTGTAGACCAAGGCCNCCCTCTCAGCCTGGGACCCAGAGACAACGCTGTGGAGCAAAACTACAGTCCCTCCAAACATAAATATACACTGTAAATAGACAAATGTTCCTGGTAAATAAATGTTGTTGTGTTAAACTATTGAGATTTNGGGACTATTTCTACAGTTATAACCTGATTTGTCTTGATTTGTATAAATACTTAGGCAACCACAGGCAAAGGTAGGCTTGGCAGTTCCTAACAATTTGACACATTATGTAGGTTGCTTTAGCTGTCTTTTCCTTGTAGCTTAGCACTTTATGACTNCAACATTTGACTTTTAAAAATTAAAAATAAAATCAAAACACCAGGATATTTGTTTTAGCACAACCAGAGACCATTATCTTATTTTCTCATGTTTTCAGAAAAAGCATTCTGAGAGGAAGTAGCTGAGTATCTTATGGGATTCAAAAACTATTTACCAAGTGTGACATATATGGCCTAGAGAGATGGCTTAGCTGTTAAAGTTAAGAGCACCGGCAGCTCTTCCACAAGGCCCAGGTTCAATTCCCAGCAACCATCTGTAACTCTAGATCTCGGGGATCCACTGCCCTCTTCTGGCCTCTGTTGCTACTGCACATGTGGTGCATAGGCACACAGGGAGACAAAACACTCATACATATAAAACAAAAATGAATCTTTTAAAACGGGAGGAATCCTGTCTCCAAAAGAATAACAACAAAAAATGAGAGACTTGTAAGTAATACCAATTCTCCAGATTGACTGAATCTGATGAATCTCTGGGATGAGTAATTCACACACACACACACACACACACACACACACACACACACACACACACGTATTAAAACTTTATTATGAAGTACCAACAAATAAAGACATCACTCAATGAAATTAATGAGAGTCAAAGTCTGCATCTCAATGAACTTCTGTATAGTTAGAACAGCCACACTGAAGCTATGGAGCTCCATGTTGGATTTTACACTTCTACGATCAAATATATTTTTATGCACTTAACCATTAACAAAAACCAAAAAACAAACCAAAAACAAACAAACAAACAAACAAACAAAAAACCAGTACTCCACGGCAGAGTTAAAACTGGAAAAACAATTACCTTCATTTTTCAAAGTACCCAACTGAGTCTACCATAGCTAAAAAGCAGTACTCAGAGTAAAAGTCGTTTTATAGCAATGGACCATCCGGAATTGTGGTACACCACTCCATTAAAACTCACACAACCACAGAACTTGTAGAGTCNGTTCACAACACTTCATCTTGTTAATGGAAAAAATTTAAGTATATNTAGGTTAACTCTCTAAAGATAAAGATATGTGGTTTAGTTTCACCGGTCATCAAGTGGAAATAGCTTACTCTATATAAGTCTCAAGGCAGTATGCCTTAGATCCAGTCTTTTAGAAATAGATAAGAAAGCCCTCTTAAAGTAATGTTAGGTGACAGGAGACTGTCTTGGACNCAGCAAGAAAAGTTCCTTCATTACTACAATATAAGACAGTTGCCTANATTATTTTACAAGAGGTANTTCAGGGGAAAAAGAAGCAGTCATCATGAATCCTACAGGAAAATCAAGGTCTTGTTGTTAGGTGGCAGAAGCAGCCAGTGTTGGATGGGAAGACAGAAACTGAATACCGTGTAGATATTTCCAAATGCTGGTAATACAATAAAAGCTTACTTCTTATATGAAAAGTCCTTTTAAGCACTGTGCCCATGGTGCCTTCCCTTACAAAGACAGAGAAGTCATTCAAAAACTCTTGTGCTGTGGCACCCTCTCTTACAAGGATAGAGAAGTGGATCAAAAAAAAAAAATCTTGCAGCCCCTTAACCGTTCGTTTGACCTTTGTGACAGGATTGAAGGCCGCATAAAATTAAAATGTTGAAGGAAATTAGGGTCAGAGAGTTAGAGAAAATATACTCATCTCATTGTGCTCTGAAAGGAAAGCTGAAATCTTACACCTAGGTGCATTGTAGTCACTTTTAGGAGCAAGAAATTTATATTGACCTATCACTGTTCAAAGTGAGCTATGGAGTGAGGGTCATCAAGCCAGAAGAAATAGCTGCAAGCAATGTGGTTTTCTGGCTAACAAGGATCAGCTCTGTACTCTTGGCAGAAAGCCTTGGCCTCCTCCAGATGCACACAGAGTGATCAAGGAGAAGCAGANAAGCATCTACTACTGCTGACTGACGAAGAGAACTGCTCTACCACATCTTGGCTTCTTTGCCTTCATCTCTAGTAACACAAACACTAGTGATACTTTTCTTTCCCATGAAGTAACTAATTACTAGGTAAGTTATTTTAAGTCCTAGCATTACTACAAAGAAAAATAAATNCCTTTCTGGCACTACCTTCAAAGAAAAATTTCAACAGGATTAAGTTCCTTTAATCTACATGCACATAATAATAGCCTCTATAAAGTCTTCGTCAAATCCCTCTCTGTCTCATCTTTTCTTCGTCCACACTCAAAAATAGGCCTTTATACTCAGATTTTATGGCAAAGCCTTTCCAAAGTACAGATGTTGGCAACTTATGGGCATAATTTAGAATAATCCAAACACNAATAAATTAATTACATAGAAAACCAAGGGGACAAACATACACCGCTTCAGGAACATTCAGAAAAGGGAAAGACAGGCAGATATGATTANCAGAATAATCCCAGTAGTTGCAGAACACCAGATAATCCTGTTCAGCCAGTTTTCTGCTCAAGTAGTGTATATGCATTCATAAGCAATTGAATTATGTAGGAAGTTTGGTAGGTTCCTACNCTTCTGATTTTTTAAAATCTACTAAGTTAGAATAAACTGTTGTTTAACTTTTTCAAAATGATTCATGTTTGTATGGGCTNGTTTTTAATTAATATGTTAAATGCTTGTCATTGCAGGCTTCTGTCATCTGAGTATGATCCAAACATTGCTGGGAAAAGTGAAGGAATCTTCCGTGGTTTANATCTACTTTGTTGCTTTGGGACATGAAGTGCNTGTTCATTTTCTCNGACTCTCCAGCTTCTAATTCCCACGTAATAACCAACAAACTGTAAGTTCTCCTCCAAGATTGTCAGTGGAACAATGTTTTCTTTCTTTGGAGAAAGCTTCATGAATCCTTCCCCGAACCCACTTTACTCAAGGGAAGTGTTATTTTAGTTGGATAAATTTATGAAGGACATATATTTTAGTACTTTTTTCTTTCTTTTGCAACTTTCTTTTTAGAGTCAAGGTCCCATCTCTCCCTAGGTTGGCCTCAAACTCCATATGTAGTCAAGGATGTCCTTGATCTCCAGACCCTCCTGATTCTAACTCCCCAGTGCTGGGATTACAGGCATGTCTCTCATATTTAATTTTTACTTCCTGTTTGGCTGCTGGATGCATGCACATTGGTACACACACAAACATGTGGAAGAAAAATGCTTTGTAGTCATGTTAACATATGAAACTTTTGGTATTTAGGACAAAAAACAAAATCACCTACCGTCTAATATCATGTTTCTACAGTATTTCTGAGTGTTTATTTTCTTCATAGTTTTCTAATATTCATAATTTGTATTTTATGGAATGGTTCTTAATATGTTACTATCCCTTAGTGGGCAACTTACCTAAAACCAAGAAACACACCTATTTTATTGATATCTGTGAAAAACATTTTTAATGTTAGCACATGAGCTGATCTGAAAAAAAATGAGTCAGGTTGGGTGGTCAGTCTTTATAGTGGGAACACACATACATTTCATGTTCTTGCTAAACACAGATAGCCCTAGTCATTTATAGGGGTTTAATCCTTGGTGTATGAGAACATTTAGAAAGTGGTTTAAGGGATGAATTCTTTTTTGGCAGTTTTTAAGAANGTTCCAGANTAATGATTCAAGGGAGCATAATTAAGTATAGCTTTTCTTATGCACTAGGNTCGGGATGGTTTCTGAAAATTTGAGAGACAGTGTGCACCCTATTTGCTTTGNTAAAGCACAATCTTGGTTAATGTGTGGAGATTGCTTGCCACAGCTTTTGTACATCAGCAGATACTTTGGGATNATTTTCAGTTTGGAATTATACATCAAAAAGTGGAGAAAATCTAAGATTTTAGCCTACATGCATGTCTGTTGAATGTCACAGTGCTATGGCTACTGGAAAAAGACAAAGGTTCCTAATCAGAGGTAGACAGTTTATCTCACACATTAGCAAGAAACATATTTCTGTGCTGTGGCAGAGTCCCAGTCCTCCAGGTNAGTGCAGGGAGAACTGTGATGCTCCTGNAGCTGTGGTGGGTTGTCACAGAAGAGAGATTCTGAGCTCAGAGACCTCAGCCTTTCACAACAGCACTATTTCCCTGATCTCTGCTCAGGAGGGAGATGGCATATCTTCCAAGGCTACTCACCATACAAACATCCTTAAATACATGACCTGGAAAAGAGGGCCATAGGACTGTTATTTGTAAGATGTACAGAAATATGAGACAGATGGAGA
>LZPO01076384.1:52367-66472 GCA_001675575.1 Neotoma lepida
CCACCACCGCCCGGCATGAATTGATTTTCTAACCCTTACATCTGAGTTATAATGCTGGGTGATGCAACAGGAAGTGAGGCTAGAATTCTCCTCTCAGCAACATCAAGATCTAATGTGCCAACATAACTGAAAAGTAAAGTGCCAGCAGAGGCAGGGAACTTAGACCTGTTCACATTCTCTTAGCTTCTTTCTACTGCAAGTACCTTCACCTGTTTCTGAGTCTGGAGTAAGATCCACTGCAGGCAAGACCACAGATCAAGTTGGTAGANCCATACCCAGCCTCTTCACTGTCATCTTCATTGACAACTTGACTAGATTTGGAATCACCTGGGAGACATATCTCTGAGTACGTTTTTGAGGGAGTTTCCTCTGAGGAGGGAANATACTCTTAAGTGTGGGTTGTATCTGACATCCCATATGACACCATAAGGAGCCTCAGAGTGGGAGACAGAGGACTCAATGACTACAAGGGTTTTCCACCAAGCCTGATGAACCTGAGTTAGATCCCTGGAATCCACACATTGCAAGGAGAGGATCAACTTCTACATGTTGTCCTTTGACCCTCATATGCACATCGTGGCACACACACACACACACACACACACACACACACACACACACAAACAAACAAACAAATAAACAAATTAAAGCTAAATAAGTAAATAAATAAATCTCTAGATGATGGGACATAGAGCTGCAGCTACTGGTATTTGCCCTGCTTGTTTTAGTGTTTCATTGGCCCAGTCTTTGCTTGCTATTCTACTTTCTTCCTTTTGGAATGGGAATGCATATTCTGTCATTGTATATTAGAAATTTGTGGCTTTTTTATTTTACAAGGACTCACAGGTAAGAGATTATCAAGTTTCTGATGGACTTGGAACTTGGCTTTTGAACGGTGTTGAGAGTGTTATGACTCTTTATGGACTCTTCATTATAGGAAAAGTAGGAGCCTTTGAGGCCAGGGGTGGAATGCAATAGCTTGAAAGTAATGTGTTCANTATCAGGTTGACAAAGGGTTATGTGATGATTGATTTTCATTGTCAGTGTCACTAGATTTGGAGTCACCTAGGAGATATACCACTGGGTGTGTCAAAGAAGTTTCCTGTTTCTGCTGTGGGTGAATGTACCTGGAAACCTTAGCTAAAATCAATCTTCCATTAAGTTGCTTCTTGTCTGGTATTTGATCACAACAATAAGAAGGGTAGCTAATACAGACGAGAGTTGGTGGATAAATACTTCACTGAGGCTCTTAGTAAAATTGTTCCACTTCTACTGCATACTATACAGGCTTCCTTCTTTTCCATTTATTCCCTTTCATGGATTCTTTGCAGAAAAAAAAGGGAGGCCACAAAATAATGACCTGATGTTTTTCTTTAAATGATAAGAGAAAACAAAACTAAATTATCCTACTATAAGACAATGTCAATTCAGAATTTCAGTCCAGTAAAAATAGTCTTCAAAGCTGAAGATGAAAAAAAGGTGTCTCTGTCTAGAGGAACAGGTAAGGAATTCATTGCTGATAGACTTGAGCCCAAAATTCTAAGAGAAGTTTTAAATGACAAAAGGAAATAACAGCAAATAGTCTAGTTCTATAGGAAACAATGGGGGAATACTATAAAACACAATAGGTCAGTCAATAAAATAAGCTTTGGAATATTCATAGCTTTGCNATACAGAATATTAAGTCTCTTGGACAATGGGCTGCTTGAGTCAAAAGTATCCAAGATAGAGTTTATAATANATATGTATGAAATAAGTTATAGTCTTCAAGAACACAGTGTGGAACAAAAATCAAAATGAGGTGATTATTAATTTGATTATATTTTTCTTGAAATAGTTCTCAAATATGATTACAAGTCAAAGGTGTTTATTTTAATGTATATAGTAGCCACTATTGCATATAGATAGATACAAGGGGAGAAACTAAAATCAAAAGGTAAATGACCAACCCAACTCCGAATATGATAAATTAACCTATTCCTCAAGAAGGAGGGGTAATAAAAGAGAAATGAAAACATCAACCCACCAAAACATGGTGATTAATAGCATTAAACAGGAAGACAGGTAGAAGTCAAATATGTTGATAATTGGCCAGGGCAGTACTCTTATTACTGCTTACCCTGCTGCCTCTTGCTGTATATATCCCAATAAGCCTGGTTTTTTTTTTTGCCCAAAAAGAAATCAATAATTGCAATAAATATAAATAGACTAAACAACACAACTAAAAGACATGTTACTGGGCACAGTGGCTCATACCCAATCTTAGTAACTGTGAGGCAAAAGTAGGAAGGTTGCCATGAGTTCAAGGCCAGCCCAAGCTATATAATGAGTTCTAGTCCAGCCTGGGATAAAGAGCAAGACTCTCTGTCTCAAAAGCCAGAAGAATAAAAATTAAAAGTAATAAAAGTAAAAGAGAACAAATTTTTCAGGCTAGGTAAAAAGGCAATGTCCAACTTTGTGTTTTTATTATGAGAAACACATTTTATAAACACAAACATGCAAATAGGTTTCAAGTGCAAGAATGGAGAAAAAATACTGTGTGACCAGGGAGAGAAAGCAAACTGATGCGTTTTATGTCAGTGTGGGAAGCTTGAGTCAGATTGGTAAGAAGCTACAGGGTCATGGAGAGCCAGGAAAGCCATGCCGAGATCTGCATTTTACTGTGATTGGGGTCACTCAGCAGGGACTAAGCCATACTTGTGCAGCAGGAATATTAGCCTCGTGGTTTGCGGCTACCAAGCCAATATGAGTATGCGGCTACCAAGCCAATATGAGTATGAGATCCATAAGTGGCTGTTCTGCAGATGAGGGAATAATGGGGCCAGAAATGGCAATATTTTATTCCACAAGATGACAGCCAGGGTCAGAAAGGGAGAAATGAGCAAAAGCAAACTGAAGAAAGAGGAAAGCATTGATTGTGTTCTGGGCCCGAGGANATTGATATATTCATAGAATTTAACCTCAGGAAACCCAGCCAAAACAGGAAATGTAGGCCTGCAATTCAGTGTTAATGGTTTTTGGAACTATTCTCAGAGAAAAGGATATTTTAAATAGGAAAATTCCAGATAAAGGGATTAGGGAGAGTATGGAGAAAAACTACAAGTAGAATGTCTGTAATAAGAATACTGAAAATATGAAACTACAGGTTAAAAAATACACAGAAAGGTTCAAATTTTCATTTTAGGAAATGAGGCATGGAGAGAAGAGAGCCATCAGAATTTTGGAAACATTCCTTCCTGGCTTCCAGCAAGGTGGAGTCATCACGCTGTAAAATGTTACAAAAAGAATTGGNAGTCGAGAAAAAGATGTCATATTCACTGTTAGGCCATACCTCAGTGATTGGTGCGTGTTCAGCCCTGATGGAACAGGAATGGTAAAGAAAAAAGTAAACTGTTTGGATTCCTGTACTAGCTAACCATACAAACCTTGACTGTGAGGCATGCAAAATTAGAGCTAGGTAGGAGAAGGGGGTGCTTTCAAAAAGCTGGGAGAAGGGAAATAAGAGCTGAGAAGAGTGAAGAGAGATTTGTTTATATGACGGGATTATAAAGTAGGGTCCTTCTCCACAGGCAGAGAACGGGGATCAAGCACGGACTGAAGATTCGGAGCTCAGAGGAAAGGGAAGAAAGAAGAAATGGACAAAGTTACATGAAGGAAATCATAGGAACATCAGGGTTGCTAGAACTCACAGAGATGAACTTAATCTCCTGGGTAATGTGATCTTCAGGGGACAAAGAGATTCAGATTCTGGGAAATCAAGTATTAAAATGATAGGACTGAGTACTGTGGGAATGTGATAGTGATTCAATTAGGAAAAATACTCACCAGCTGAAGCAAAAATGACCTAATTAAATAGAGTTGGAAGAGATTCCAGCAGCACTAAAGGCCCCTTTTCCCATATGTTCTCTAGTAGGACTGGGAGGCATGAAGACAGAAACAAATTAAGTAGATGGTATTTTATCCTTTGGGGAAATAAAACATGGCAAAATATGTATGTTTTAGAATCAGCCCGCCTTTTACCACAGCTATTGGTCAGCCTCCTGAAATGGAGAAAACACAAAACATGGTCACAATAAAAAGCAAAACAAAAAACAAACCACCACTATGATTTCTGACTACCAGAAGCAAAATCAAGCCTAAAAGACCAAGCAGCCAATTAAAACTGAAATTGGAGTGCCTTCCTGAAATGTGTCTTTTATTTGAGGTCTAATATTTTTATTGAGTACTAAATGATACCAACAGACTGTNTTCATCAAAATAACCAGGTGCTTGTTTGTCATGTTTCCATGCCATGCAGAATCATATAGCCCATGAAAAGTGACTTGGGCAGCAGGGAATTCAAGACATATGAGAAAGTATAAAGCATAAGCCATAATTTTTGAGACACCTCGAAGTTCTCTATGCTTTCTTTCCATGTTTATTCATTTGGAAGGTTAATTAAATACAGGCTTTTCAGTTGAAAAAATAAGATGTTCATTTTACTTTGAGAAGAATGCATTTATTAAGACTCCATATGGAACCTGGATTACAAGCCAAANCCAGCATTTAACCAAGCATAACAAGCAAAATCAATGGCATGATTCCTAAAAGAAGACATTCCCACCAAATTGTCATAAAGTTTCCTCCATGAGGGAAAGTTGTGAGCAAACAGGGTGACCCAGAAGCCAAAAGACACTCTAAGAACAACTGCANAACATGTGGGAGAAAATGACCACCGTAANACGGGATGATGTCTTACAGTACTCTGCTGAGAGCTTCCTCTCTTTTGAGAGGTATTTGGGGTTGAACTTCAGCAGACCTGTAGTGAACTCTATATTCTCAGGTTTGAGCATCTTCCCTCTAAGCCATACTATAGTGAGGTATAGGCAACCCAGCTGTGGCTAAGGAGAAAATGCTCCCGGGTGGGTCTGAATAGTGATAAGATAACTTGATTTATTTTTCCTTAACTTCACTGTTGTTAGTCCCAAATTTCATTGAGAAATCTGTGGCTTGTGGTGAATGCCATTGCCCTGACTAGCAAGGATTTGCTAGCTGAGTTCTTTCTTCAGTGTTTGCAGGAAAAAATGGCTTTGTGGGGGTTAGAGAGCATGGCCAGGAAGGGAAGACCCTATCCTGACAGAGCCAGCAGAGTGCCCCCTGTTGCCCAATGTGAGGCAGACAGCATTGGATGACATGGCATAGCAGAACAGGACAGGAGCACTGGGAGATCATCCCTAGAGGTTATAGGAGGACAGCAAGCCCTGTCCACATGGAGCTTGCCAGGACCAGCTAGCTGCTGTAAGTGATACCAAAGGAAGGCAAAGAAAAACCGACAAGTCTGAACTCTGTAAAGAGCAAAGGATTAGATTTAGTTTTCCTGTAAGACTCTAGTTCTGCATGAGTACTATTCAGGTGTGAAACACTTGATGAGAATAAGAAATATATGCTTAGTAGGTGTGTCTATCGGCTCATTACAGCTCTGCTCTGGTCCTTTCAGGTGGAATATAGACAATTCAGGCTGAATATAGACAAAGATGCTTTAGGGAAAGCTTTTATGTGTGTTTTTTTAAGACTAGAATCCACTGACTTTTCATATGTTTTCAATCACTTTACTGGCCACTGGTAGAATTCTAATATTATTTTCCATGCAGCATCTTTTTTTTTTGTTGTTCATGCTTTTTTCCCCCCTGTATCTAGAGCACCTGGTCTTCGATGGCTTAGGCCAAATCCTGTCTCTTATACACATCTAGATGGACAAGAGCGGATAGATCCACTCCTCTCCTGCTCTGTGCCAGAAACCCGAGGACGTGTGCCCTGGAGACGTCCGGGCTACATAAACATTCAATATGGGATGCTTGCAAGAAGNGAAAGAGGCAGGAGCACCTGGTAGAAGAACCAGTGAGGCACAGCAGAACTCAAAGCTTAGGCTAGCCATCTCTCTCACCTAATCAAATGAGAGAGAAGCCCGTGAACTTTCGGAGTGTTCTTCTAGGTTTGACACTTTAAAAGTCTGGAAGTAAAGATCCAGTTTACTAAGTAATGCTGGCCTCTGTCAGACTCCTGAGGTCAGGCAGCATAGACACCTGCCTCAGGTGCCACCCAGCTGAGCCTCAAGGCAGGGATGGGGACCGATAGAGAGCCATCACCTCTCCCCTCCCTTCTTCCAGCACCCCTACTCCCCAAGGATCAGAAGATCTCCTGCCGTTTCCTCATCCCACAGGAAACCAAACCCAACTGAGCCCAGAGGCACACTGAAGTGGCTGGGGGCCAAGAGAAACAGCTGCCTTGGGTGTCATCTTCCTACAGAGTAGAGAGGACCTGGACTTTTAAGGTCTCCTTTGAGACTGGGTAGGTAATGTGAGCCTTTCCCCTCCCAATGCCCTGGGAGAAGATTGGAAAGGTCCCCAGAACCAGGCCAGCTCTGACCTCAAAGTGAGTCTATTCCTCTAGGCTCCCGGATGGTCAGAGCTGAGTTCCCACATGTGAACTGAAAGCTTGTGAGCAGGAGGCAGCCTTTGAGAGAAACACAGCCCAGAGTGCCAGGGGAGGCAACCACCAAGCTGCTTCCCCCACACACAGACAGGGTATTGATCCTGCTTGCTCACCCCCGCCTCTTCTCCACTTCATGGCGCAGCTAATGGCCTGGAAAAGACTGGCCAGCTGTTCCCCAGCTGTGACATAATGAGCTCAGGGACGATCAATGCCGTTCCGGTCTCTAATTAGGCCGGGAACTGGCTGGGGTGAAAGTGTGGCCTGTTTCCTGAGGGCGCAGTCCCCAGCTGCAGTCTGCTGGCGGCCACCTGGGCCCCTGAGTCTGTGCCCTGCAGGAATAGGCAGGGCCCTCCAGTGGCCGTTGGGAGGGTTTCTGGCTGAGTTCCTTCTCCAGGGGCTGAAGTTGGGGCTATAGAATCATTCTCTCTCTCTCTCTCTCTCTCTCTCTCTCTCTGTGTGTCTGTGTGTGTGTGTGTGTGTGTGTGTGTGTGATACTCTTGTGAATCCATACTGTGTGCATGTGCCATACCAGTGCATGTGGAGGTCAATGAAAACTTATGGGAGTTGATTCTCTTCTTCCCTCGTGCGGGTCCCAGGGATTGAACTCAGGTTGTCAGGCTTGGTAGTAAGCACCTTTCACCTGCCAAACTCTGTTACCAGGCCTAGATTTATTACTTGTCATCGAAGCATTTTGTCTGTTCTTTGTAAGGAGATCATATTAGTGAGGCTTGTGCCAAAGAAACCACATCACAGTGTGAATTATATTCTTATTACTAAGTCTGTATTCAAATTAAATGAAATACCTGATCCCCTCCCCAACATGAATTATACGTTATTTGGAGATAGTCCTAAAAACAGAGAACTTTTCCATCCCTGTCTAGGGGTTGCGTCATAACATCCCTGTATCAAAATAGCCCTACTCTATGTGTTCACTTAAAAGTCAAAGACAACCACCCAAGTGACCCAGAAAAGAAAAAGCATTCTAAAAGGGAAGTAGAACATTGGCCTACACCACAACTCCCAGCAAACTAGCAAAAGACATGCCTATTTTCAGATATTAGCCAATCATATGGTTGTAATCTTTGCTCTGTAATGATACAAGTCTAAACATTTAAATTCAAAACAGTGGTGACCATGAAAGAGATAGACGTGATAATCCTTACCCTGTCTTAAAACTGGGTTGAGAGCTGTCCCCCTATATCTGTGTGTATTTTGTGTCTCAGATGGAGCATGGCTAGTAACAGACCCAGCTAGTCTGTGACTATCTGGGTTTAATCAACTATTTCTCAATTTCACAAGAGCCAGTAAGACAATGGTATTCTAAATATTGATGGTGCCAATGCATTTTGAGCAGAAACAAAGCAGAGGCATCTGCTGGAGGCACAGCTGTGACTGATTCAAATGAGACCTTCACCAAAGGACATATAAGGAGGGAAGGCTGGGCTTCTCTCAGTGACTCAATTGCAGCATAGATACTGTTGCTCTGGAAGTTGTTGTTGCTGTGTGCCAGGCCCTGTACAGAGAACAGAACTGGTCCTAAGCAGTGGGAATAACCACACTTAACTCACTTAACTTGGGAAACATTCTTTAGCTCTATCTATAAGGAAATATCAGGCTGGTGGATCCGCATTTGCCTGTGCCTAGCTAATAACAGATGAAACTATTCAAGAAACGGAGGAAGGCAAACTAAGAGGGGCTTCTGCTGAGTAGAGACAGCATTTTCTTGATTTCTCTGCCCACTGACATGTGTGAGCTCAGACTGATTATTTTGGGAACTGGTAAGGAATCTTTCTAGACGGTTAAATTTTTGTGACCCTGAGAGCATTTGAAGTGTGACTCTAAGTAGTCTATTTTCCCNTTCCTTGATCTCTCTAGTAACGGTAATTTCACTTGTGTTTAGTTTCTATGACATAAGTTATTGCTTTAGCATGTCAGTGGCTAAGAAAGCTTTGTTACTTTTCAAGGGAATCTGCTTTTTACCTGGAGTCTCCTAAAAGTCACCAATTCAAAAGACTAAATCTCTGGTTGTGAAACAAAAAACAAAACAAAACAAAACAAAACAAAACAACCAAACAAACAAAAAACTAAACTGGTGATATTGTGTCCCAATATATTGGCACCCTAATAAACTTATCTGGGGTCAGAGAACAGAACAACCACTAGACAGACATAGAGGCCAGAAAATGGTGACACACACACCTTTAATCCTAAAGGTGACTTATCCTTGTTCCCCCTAGTACCCCTATTTTCTTCAATCTTGAAGTTGGGAGCAATGCATTTATGCTTTTGTATTCTCTGATTGAAGTTAAGCTTGGGATGTGTATGTTCCTTGGAGACTTTAAAGATGGGATCATGGCATCGGAGGCAGGTAACTGGACACAAATATTAGAAACGTATTGAATTCCTGTACTGGGCCCTTGCCAATTTGAATGTTATAGAAGACAACAATGATACTGGTAAAGGCTATGAAAAGATACAGGAAGTGAGGAGGAGAAGTGCTATACAACCTAAATGGCAATCAAGAAATGAAGGCTCAAGTAAATTTCTCTTGATGCTCTCTACCCAATCATAAAGCAGGATTTGTGCCTGATCAGCTACATACCTGTTCATGAGGGACTCATGCCAAGATATCTTGAACTACATCTGATGTGGTTTTAAAAACTTGTAGGGAAGAATTTAGAGCCAATTCTGGAATTTGGATTTGTAGGAATCATGTCCCAAGTCATAAAGAGTCATTGGTGTATATTACTAGGAAATANAGATGTGTGCATTTGGGGCTGGAAGAAAATGGGGTAATGGGAGGAATCAGGCTTATGAAGACATAAGATTGACTAACATTTTTATTATATTTATTGTGTTTTATATTTATCATATATATCTGTGCATATGGAGGCTAGCAGTCAACTTGCAGGAGTTGATTCTCTTTTTACCAATTGGGTCTCAGAGATACCACTCCAGTTGTCAGGCTTGGCAGCAAGCATCTTTACTGACTGAGCCATCTCAATAGCCTCAAACAGACACACTTTTAAATAATATAGCCATCGGATTGTTTTAAAGATTGTATGACTAAATAAAATTTGGCTTGTGAACATGTGATCCTATCCTCTCACAGAAGTAACAAATGATTAGCACTTGTCGTTTTAAAGAAGCAGCAAGCAAAATACAGATGCCCTGGTGAAAAATTTTGGAAGGGGTATCAGTTTCTATCAGAGTCATGCTAACTTCTGGTATGACTTCGTATTTATTAAGTTATATGTTATCACCAGTTGTATAGGTAGATGATATGTGTTAAATTTGATATGAGAAGGTTATATTGTAAGTTTGCTGTTAAAAGTGTGTAACTCTTCCCAATACTCGGAGATTTTATTTTACACACTCCACATCCATCTACGGCTTCACCTGGGTTGGCTTTCAGAGGCTACAGTGTAGAAATGAGCCAGGATCGTTACCTTATTGTTGCTCTTTGTACATCTGAGAGCCACAGGATGGTAGGATGCCACCCTGATATTCGGGCATGGTTGGCCCCAAGGAAAGATGATCAAATGTCATGCAGAGTTGGTCATTAAGCAGCCCAGCTGGCAGCATCATCAAAGAGCACTTTATGAGGTAAGGCTGGCTTTCATGACATCAGTACTGCTGAGCAGGTGAGCTAGGGCCACTGAAGATGAAGTGTGAGAACCATAGGCCACTTAATGTGTTATCTACCAGTTCCAAAAAGTCCTCTATCACTCTTGGATTTAGGGATGACAGGTGAGCAGTTCTATGAGCCTTAGTCTTGACTTCAGGAACTCAGTTAAGCAGAAGACATGAAGAAATCAAGCACTAAGAGGGCTCTCAAAGCTAGTCTTTCCTCTCTTTCTTGTGGTCTGAATAGCATGCTAAGCTGGCCTGACATTTAACTGAGAAAACAGAGAAGCAGGTTGCAGTCCCCCACCCCACTTTCCTGCTGCTGGTGGATAAACTTGCTTTTTTCTGCATCCAACATCTTCCTTTTTCCAGTCTCAAAGCTTCTATTGTTTAAAGAAACCTCTACTTCTAACCTATCCACTGTTTCTTTCTTAGGCCAAAGAGCTAAATGTCTCAAGACTCGACAACTCCAACCAAGTGGATATGTGCTTTCCAAGCCTCATAGCTAAACTTCTATGGCCAAATTCACAATTATTTTTCAGTCCTGATTCTACTTGCTCTGTCCTCATGCCTTCTATTGTCTCCACTCTGCTGACAATTTCTCAAATATCACCTTCCAGAGTAAGCACACTCTCCAGGCCTTTCTGGTTGGTCATATCTTTGGATATTCATTCTCTCTTTCAGGGGTCAGTTTCAGTCTGTTTTTCTTTCTTTTTTATTTTTTTGGATTTTTTTTTTTATTTTATGTGTATGGGTGTTTTTCCTGCATATATATCTGTATGTATTTGGTGCCCCCTGAGGCCAAGAGGGCATCAGATCCCTTGGAACTGGAGTTACGGATGGTTGTGGAGCTTACAAACTTAACTCTATTCCACCTTGCAGGAGCAACAAATGCTCTAAACTGCTGAGCCATCTCTCCAGGCCCTCAGGCTGTCTTTCTAATCCTATACTCACTCAGATTTCTGTGTTTGCTAATAACCAACAAATGGACATCCCAGCCCTGTCCTCTCTTCTCAATCCCAAACTCATGAAACCCACCTTAAGTTACTTACATATCTCAGTAGCGTTTTGATTTGGCATTTCCAGAATGAAACATCTGATCCTAGCTGTCTAGAACCTTCCTTTCCTTCCTAGAAAATGGCACAANTAAAATGGGTGCTCCTGTTAAAGATCTGGGACTTCACCTTGGCCTCCTTCTTTGCCCTTCCGCATTTCCGTTCTCACCAAGACCTGCCCATCAGATTTCATCTCCAAGTCTGCAGTCAATCACTGGATTCCTGATATAGGTAAACTGGTGTCCTGCTCTGTGGAGGGCAGTTTGAGGGATCACCACTGCCCTGATACCACCCCTACGGCCTTATGCTCCATCATCCCTCCTTAGATGTCAGCCACATATGGGCTCTTCAGTTGTTAGGTCAGAGTGCAGTCTCCCTTTACAGCCAAGCCCTCACTCCACACCTGCTCGGTTAATGCTGGTATCAGCTGAAGTATCTCCCTTGNGGTTTTCTCCTAAATGTTGTCTCCCACCACAACACACTGCATTATCAAAATTTGATACTATATGATCATATTTTAAAATTTCCAATTGTTTCCTCCTAGGACTAAGAGCTGGATCTACAGTTTTTTTAATGAGTATAATATTTAGTGCTTAGGCCAATGTCTAAGGATATTGATAAGTCAGTAGACTTCCTTCCTCTTTGTCTTACCTAAAGCTCAGGCTTTGCAGGGTAACCATGTTTTCACCTTTCCATGCTTGTAATTCAAACCACAGGTACTCTACCACTGAGTTCCACCATGGCTGTGGACCCTTGCTTATATCATCCTATGCTCTTTCACAGAGACATTAAAAGATGTGCTCCTTTAGATTTTGAACTGGCTCTAGCACCCACTTTTGAACCTGCTACCTAACTCTGGGCAATGGCTTATCCTCACACTTCCCACCAGAAAATTAGAGAAAATTTAAAGTACATTACACATACAAAGATACAAAGTGCTGATCACAAAAAAAACAACAGTTTGAGTGATGGAATCCCTTCTAAAAGTCAGGCTGAACTGTAATCCTTAATGGAACACATATTGAGGTTCAGTCTGTGGGAGGTGATTGAGCCCTGTGGACTCCACCATTGTGAGTAAGATTAACACCTTTATAAAAGGGTTCAAAGTTGAAGCGAATGTGTCCTTGCCCTTCCATTGTTTTCCTGTTGTGAAGACAAGCATTGCTCACTCCAGAGGAGCAGCATACAGCGCCATCTTGGACACAGACAACATCCCTCCTAGACAACAGTGNAACTGGTACCTTGATCATGGACTGTCTTGTCTGCAGAATGTGAGAATTGAATGTTCTTCACAAATCTCTCTGTCTCAGGCAATTGTCATAGCATAGATGAATGCTACTGAATAAAAATAGTTTGTGTTTTTTCATTCCTGTCCCTAAACTGCCATATTTTTTCTATTTGGGCAATATCTGCTCTGCTTTTCTTGTGACAGCCCCATCAGATACTTTGGCTCCAAGGAATGAGAAACTTCCCCAGAAAACAGCACCTCTAACTTCAAGACTAATATAATCATAGTACCAAATAACATGGGTTTGTGGTTGTGTTATAATGGTTATAATNGTTATAATGTTATAATGGTACCTTCTCAAAATTTTAGAAGTTAAAAAAAAAAGAGGGGCTAGAGAGATGGCTCAGTGGTTAAGGTCATTTGTTGTTCTTGCAGACAACTGAGGTTCGATTCCCAGCACCTGCGTGATCACTCACAACCGTCCGTAACTTCAGTTCCTGGGGATTTGATCCTCTCTTTTGACCTCTGAGGGAACCAGGTATGCATGTGGTGCACATACACCCATGAAAGTAAACCACTCACACACATAAAAATAAAGAGGAGGAGGAGTGGCTGGCGAAATGGCTCAGCAGTTAACAGCACTTACTGCTCTCACAGAGGGCCCAAGTTCAGATTCCTGTACCCACAGGAGATGGCTTACAACCGCTTTAGCTGCAGGGAGAGTTGAACACTTTTGGCTTCCTGGGGCACCTGCACTCAGATACATGTATGTCCACANAGACACCTATCCACATACACATAATTAAAAATAATAAAAATAAATCTTTTTTTTAAAGGAGAAAAGTAATCACATATGTGATAGTGTAGAAGACACTCAAAGAAAACAGCAGATGGCAGCACCAGATGCTAGTGGCATGTCTGAGGAACTTTCAGCTGGAACCTGAGCCCTGGGGATGCCAAAAGTCCTAGNAGCCACATTCAGAGAGACAGTCTTCTGTAGAAAAGATAGTGTCCCTTAATAAAAATAATGTCTGCTTTGCAATGTAAGGCAGGAGTTTTAGGAACATGGAATGTGTTAACAGCAAGATCCTAAGACAATAACCCCCTAGTCTTACCTAGTGAAGGTCATTGGGCAAAGACTGTATTTGGGTTTAGAATTACGTGTTTAACTATCATCCTGTGCTCCAAGTAACAGAAAGAGGTCTGAAGCTAAAGACTCTAACAATCAGCCTCTAAAAAGATCCAAAATGTTAACATTTATTCCATTTTAAAATAAGGACTAACAATGGCCTCTATCATAGTCTTCAGCAGATATCATAGAAAATCACCTACAAAATGAGTATCAGAATATTCAATTAAGCAAACGCAATATTAAAAATCAAAACAATAATCTGTATCTTTCCACACTGTGCATCAAAACTTCATATGAAGTTAATAACAATTTTAAACTAGGTGTATCTCATCCAAGCTTTTCTTCAGAGGAAGGAAATGCCACAATGACGATCATTACAACACAGAGGCAGACAACGCTGGCCCCAGGACAATCACACTTTTATGTCATTCCACACTAGGGTTTTAGTCCCCTTAAACACTGCTAGAGCACATCATAACTTTTCTATGAGATCACAAAGAATATAGATTTGGCTCTGTACTTCAGATCATAAGTAGCAAGAGAATTTGAGTTCATATAAGGACAAAACGAGATGCCCACTTAGGTCTCCCAG
>LZPO01076385.1:0-17191 GCA_001675575.1 Neotoma lepida
GAGAGAGAGAGAGAGAGAGAGAGAGAGAGAGAGAGGAGAGAGGAGAGAGGAGAGAGGAGAGAGGAGAGAGAATTGCAATATCTTAATCTAGTAATGTTCTTTCTAAGCTAAAATGTTTTAGATGAATTGTTAACCAGCAGAGTCAACTTACTTGAACCCTACATTCCCTTCCTCTGGCCTTGAAATTTCCTCTGCTGAATGAAATGCCTAGTAGTGAGGGAGTTTTTAAGGAGAGAAAGAAAAGCAGCAGTGGTCTTGGATCATTATCTGTCAAGAGAAAGGAAAAACAAATCAGAAGAGTGGTAAATGGGCAGCTGTATGAAACTGGAAATGTGAGGAGCCCCCAAATGTCACGATGACATTAGCGTATGCTGTTTGCTCTATGTTAAGTGTTCTTTCGTTTACCAATAAGCACCTGTGACTGACAGACTTTGAAGATTAACAGTCGGCGTCCAGAGGTACTCTTCAGGCAGCACAGCCATGTTTGAGAACTCATATGAAGTTGTTAATTTTATATTACAGTGTATAAGTGCTGGTCTTAGCTTTTTTTCTGCCTCTAGAGTAATCATGTATAGTACATACAAACTCTGACCTATCACCATAATGCAGTTTAAATTGTTCACAGCGTAGAGATAAAGAGGGGAGATGAAGAATGGGGCCTTTCTCTCGGGTGAGCATATAAAAGAGAAAATTGTGTCCATCTTCAAAGACCCTAAAAATTAAATATATATATATAATATATATATATATGATGTGTGTGTGCACATACATGCATGTGTGTGTCTGTGCATGTGTGTCTGTCTGTCTGTGTGTGTACCATGGCTCACTTTTAGAGGTAAGAGGACAACTTATGGGAGTTGGTCTCTCCATCCGCATGTAGTCTCAGGTTGTTAGGCTTGGCAGCAAGTGCCTTTACCTGATGAACCATCTTGCCATCTCTTTTTCTGTGGCTTTATTCTGGTTATCTTCCTTCACTGGTGTGTGCTGCCATTCACTGGCAAAGAAGATCAGGTCTTGGAGAATTAACAGAGTCATGGGCTCTCCTTTCTTCCTTCTGGGGATGTAGAGAGACCCCCTGCTGGCTCACAGTGGTTAGAGACCAGAGTCTGCACAAAGAGGAGAAGAGCAACAGGTCAGCTGCCCTACAGAGCCCACTAGGAACAGCAGGGGAACAAGGGAACAACTAAGGGGAACTGAGAGAGGACCCCAGAGTTTCCTTGGAGGAGAGACATTGGGAAAAGAGCAGTCATTCCATGGAATGAACAGAACAAAGTAGAGTCCAAACCTGTGGGAATTTTAACCCTCTTCTAAAAGGAATAAGTGATTGGAAGTATACCAAATGCCACAGTTACAGTATTTGTGTCCCTAGGATGTTATATAACTAAGAAAAGGAGGAGACTACAAAATATGCCTAGGTCAGTTACTGTGTTTCTGGTCTACTAATTAGGGCTAAGTATCTTAGGTAAAATAAGCAGTTGAAGGCCGAATTGAAAATTGTTTGGTTCCATCCTATAGCATTTATTTAAATGGAATACAAGTGTGTGTTTGCTTGTCTCTCATCCATCTCTCTACTGTGTGCCAGCTACTAGAAGGTACATGTCCTCTGTAGGAGCCCAGAACTTAGTTGGGCAGGCAAATGACAACTTATAGTCTTCTAGGCACTGAACAACCAGTTACTCCTTTTAGTTGTTGTTGTCCTACACCCACTCCCCAAAGAGAGCCTCCATTACATGCTTCATGTGCCTTTATTAGCTTGGATTTACAGATAGGATGCCCAGAGGCATAATACCTTCATTTCTGGAGCATTTTCCTTTAGTATTTTGAAGTCAAAACGATATATTGTGCCTTGCAATCTGCTTGGGGCTCTGTTAGGCGAATTGCTTGGTATTAGGTGATTTTTAGGTTTTTTAAACACCCAACAACATTGTACTGAAAAAGTATTGTAATGGGCAAAGGTAGTAAATGCTTAATTTTTGAATTAAAAAAAAGAAAATTAGATTTATTTAGATCAGAGGTCAGTTGAACAGTCAATGGTTATTCCAGAATTATTGTCCTGCTCGAGCCCCAATATGCTGTAATTAGTTAAGATGGGGTCATTATTGATTAGAATAGGCCCTGAATCCAACAAGACACACCCTTAGAAGAAAATAGTACAGAGGTATGAACCAAGGAGGTGGTGATGTGAAGTCATAGGGCAAGACTAGAGTTAGGCTCCCACAATTGAAGAATGCCAAGAATTGTTTGAACCCACCAGAATACAAGAGGGGGCATGTGATAGCTTCTCTCTTAGAGCCTCCCAAACTAAATCCACCAACACCTTGACTTTAGACTTGTTGACTCTAGAGCTATGAGAAAATAAATTAGTTCAGTCCATACAGTTTACAGTCGTTGTGCAGCCCATGGGCTCCAAGGCTCACTCTCAACACAAGGTGGCCACTCTACTTCCTTCAAGGCTTTGCTGGCAGTTGAGAGTCACTCTTGTATTTGGGAATGGGCTCCTTGCCATGCTGTTAAAATGTGTGTGTTCTAACAGGCATGTTTCTAGGTTTCCATTGTTTTCCTTGCATGCTGGAAGAACAGGGAACCTAGTGCCCTACTCTTGGCATTTCCGGACCTAGACACTTACTCCAGTGAGGGTGTAATTTTAACCTGAATGTAACTGTGATAAAGACATTTTAGTTAATGCAGCAACCAGATATACAGATCAACTGGTATAGCATAACAGACGTTTTTAAAGTTCTCTTGACCATGTCCATGGCTAATCTGTCCAGGCAGGCAGCTCCATTTCAGCTGACACAGGAACATAGACCTCTGTCTTGTGGTTTACCCATGCCCTAGAGCTCTCCCAGAGTCTGCTGGTCTGAGGCTTTCTGTCTGGGCAGTGGGTAGGAAGTGTGTGGAGTGCAGTGTGGGCCGTTTCATACCAGTTCTGGAAATGGCATGTTATGTCCCAGTCAGTTTATTGGTCAGGACCAGTTGAATGGCTTTAATTTCATTCCAGGGAGAGGCGAAGAAATGTAACTACTATGTATGTTCAGGAATTAAACATCGAATTATTAAAAGTTTAGCCAGCCCCTGGCAAAACAGCACATTGTAATTTTTGTGCATTCATATAAAAATAGATCTATTTTGCCTCATAGTGTTTGTCATTTTAGAAGTGAGAATTACTTTTCCTGTGTGTATTCTAATCGTTTTTCACAGTCTTCTGTGTTGTTTTGAGTAATGACATTTTATGATTTGTTGTCCTATAAAAATCAGGATTTCTCTCTATAACTTAGTATTGAAAAGTGTGACTTTGGAACAAACCCTTAGAATGCCATATTGCTTTTATAAATCACAGTGAAAATGATGGCTTGGCTTTAAAATTTTTAATGTAAGTTTTCACGGTGCCTGTAAATTCCTGTTTCTGTAAAGATTTTGTGCCTGTCACTTTATTTGTAGTCTGAGTTACCAAATACTTCTTTCTGTGGTCAGTAAATTTTAGAGACCGAGTTTGCTTGCTAATTTCCAGGGATACTAAAACTGATAGATTATTATTCCTGTAGTAAACACAAAACTCTCACCTGATTATTTTTTTCTGGCATGATTTCTGTTACTTTTTTTGGGTCATTTCTACTTTATGTATTTATATCCATATTTGTTCATAACATGCTTCTAACATATACTACTATAACTATCACATTTTTTTATAATAGTATAATATAGTAGGCTATTCTTTTTTTACTTTCACACTTTTGATACTTGGACATTTATGTATTTATTGACAGGGCCTAGTGTTGTCTGGACTGACCTTGAACTCACTCTGTAGCTGGGATGACTTTAAACACCTGATTTCATGACTCTACCTCCCAAGGACTAGGATCACAGGCATCTTGTCACCATGCCTGGCTTATTTTTAATAATATAATAGGGAAAATTAAGTGATAACTTTGTAGCCTTTTTATGTGTGGCTCTGAAGAAGTTTAAAGTTCCTTTCATTTCCTATGGGATATCATAGAAATGTGGAAGATTTTTTTAAATTTTTTTTTTTAGAGATTTCTAATAAGTTGAAAGAGAATCATGTTTGGAATAGGAGAGGCTTAGACATTTGATGAAGGTGATGCTATTCTTTATTTTGTGCATGCTCATGTATGTATGTGTGTGAGCACATATGTGGAGGGCAGAAGACAATTGTGGAATCAGTTTTCTTTCCGCCATGTGGGTCCAGGGATCAAACTTGGGTTGTCAGCCTCAATAGNAGATGCCTTTACCAGCTGAGCCATCTAGCTGGCCCAAGATTAGCTTCTTAAGTCAGTTTTTGAACTTTTGATTCTATACTATTCATCTCTAATCAACTTTGTAGGGAAAATGATAGTTAACAGAAAATTACTGTACGTAGTAGAGGAGTTGAAGTACAGTTGTTAGGAAGTGGTTTTGCCCTTGAAATGAAAAAAAATGCATTTTGACAAATTTATATTTAGTGTGTATTATAACATAGAGAAACAAGTCCATAATCCTACCTCCTAGAGAGAATCACTGTGGAAAGTATTTTGAGATCTATTTTGACTGATACAGTTATATAGAAAGAAATTGCTCTTTGTAATCTTCTGAACACATCCTGGTTGAAATCTATATCAGGAAAGGGAACTGAAATACAGTTTTCACTGTGTCTTAGAGCTGAACAGTGGTACAGATTATCCAAAAGTCATTCATGCTTGGCATTAGAAGTTTATCTAAGGATTTACTTAGAATTGTGTATACCTGGATGGATCACAGCACTCCTAATAAAAGCTCTCACAGTAGAAACTTGACTTAGATGGAGCTGTGAAATTGTCTTATCTAGCTCTGTCATCCTGATTTCCACCCACAGCATTGTTCATCACCTCTGAGAGACTGGCTTTCCATCAGGAGGAGGTAGTTGAATAGAATGTCTGTTTTAGCAGCCATAGTTTTTTTTGCTTTTTTATTTTAAGCTTTAAGAATTAGTCATTTCTCAGATGTCTAAAGCCTCACAAGAGGTAGTACTTTGTAGTTTTCTGAAGTCCACATTTCAATTAAGCCTACCCTCAGGCTTGCTTGGTGCTCAGTTTTCTCAACTCCAATAAAGTTCAGCTGCTTCTCCTCATTTATGGCATTTTACACTTAAATTCTGGTGTCTTGTGACATTCTTTATGGAGAAATACTGATGTCAGGAAGGTAGGTGATGGGGTCTGCTAGAGTGATGTTTTGGTCAGAAAATAGAAATTATAGGTAACGTAAGATGTTGAGTGTGGCAGACATGTGACCTCTAGACTGGGCAGGTCTGCTGTGTGTCACAGCAGAGATGGCAGCAGCAGGAGTGAGTGCAGGTGTTGCTGTGATGGTGCCAGCTACTGAAAATAGGGAGTCTCAGATAAGAAAGACAACTTAGGGACATGCTGACAGACTGTGAGGGTCTTATGTGAAGTTGTGCATAGCGAACATGAGTCTGCCATTTTGGGAAGCAACAGAACAGAAAGACTTTGCATTGACAAGTGAAGACTGATTTGAAAGATTTCAAATATGTTTCCTTTGCCAGAAGTTAAGAACAGGAAGTCATATCAACCAGCTACTGTGGTGGTTGGTTTTTGTAAACACAAGCTAGAGTCACCTGGTTTCAAAGAAGGTTGGCCTGTGGGCATGTCTGTGGGTTATTTTCTTCATTAATGATTAATGTAGGAGGACCCAGCCCACTTTGGATGGTGCCACCCCTAGGCAGGGTTCCTGAGCCATATAAGAAAGAAGTTGAACAAGCCATTAAGGAATGAAACCCAGGTCTCTGCTTTAGTTTCTGTTCCCAGGTTCTTACTTTGGCTTCTCTCAATGATAAATTATGATGTTGAAGGATAAGACAAATAAGCCCTCTCTTCCCCAGGTTGATTTTGATCACTGTTTTATTATGGCCACATAGAAGCAAACTAGGATAGCTATAGCTATTCATCTATTGCTCCTGGAACTGAGAAGAAAATCATATATATATATATATATATATATGTATATATATATATATAGTGTGTGTGTGTGTGTGTGTGTGTGTGTGTGTGAGAGAGAGAGATAATCTCTGAATACAAAGTTGTAACAAAACCAGCATCTAAAGAAGTCTTCTTTAAAACACACAGCCCAAAAAGAGACCTGAGCAACAGCTATTAAAGCCAGCTAAACCAGTTTTCCTTGGTGCATAGAGGATAGAGTTAAAGATGCCTGAGAACTTAGCAGGTTCATCTTCCCCCCCCAGCCTGGTCCATTTGCTTCTGTGGTTGAGGTTAATATAACCAAGTGCAGCAGAACCTGTGTTGGAGGAGCCATTGACAACCCAGTGCTGGAAGTTGGTGTGTCCCAAACTACAGTCTCAGTGAATTCTCAGGCACCTATCCGGAATAGTTTACTCCAGGGGATGAAACCCTACAATCTGTGTTTTACTTGCAAGCTTCCAGGTGATTTTTGGTACATGATAAAAAATTTGAGGCCTTCCACTAGAACTGGTTTCCATTCAGTATTTATGGTGAAACCTACAGTTACAGAAATAATCTTATAATTTGAAAGTTCATAACTAATTTTGCTATAGCTTATTTGAGAGTTTGCTCTGGTAGATTTCTCTCCCCACATTTAAATTACTCTAGCTCTGTGTTTACTGAATCATTAAGGCCATTGGGGATAGTGCACATTTTCTGACACTCTTTAATGAGTATTGTAAAGTGAATTTTAACCTGTTAGTATTTTCTAGGATTAAGAGTCTACAGCAGTTGGGAGTTATAAATAACCCTAACACACTGAGTAGCCATCAGGAAGAAGTAAGAGTTTCTTGGGCAGATGACTTGATGCATACAGTAACCCTCCCCGAATCTAGTTAGTGTCTGGTTGTTATTTTCATTAGCTAAGAGCAGCCAGACTTCAGTCTATTTCAGAGCTCCTGCCAGGCAGGGCTTGTCATTGTGGCGTTAGCGTCTTGGTCAGAGACAGAATTACCAGCTGCGGTTTAGGGCTCAGGTCTCTAGACTCCTGCAGGATCATTTCAATCTATTTGCTGGCTCTTGAGATGGCCTTAGACAGTGATCAAATTCATTCTTCCTATCACAGAACTAGTCAAAAAGGATTTAAGGATTTGAGTCCAATAAATGACACACTTTATAGCTTATCAGTGCTTAAGCTCAAAAGATAGAGCAGTTGAAGTGAGAGCATTGAGTGCTGTCACTCATCCCAGGGCCATATTGAATTTCTTCATTAAACTACATAGTCCTCAGATATTCCTAGTTTTTTGATTCTGCTTTGACATTAAGCCTTATAGTCTCATAACATTTGGAAATTGTTTTGACAGCTTAATGTGCCATTCTTACTCTTTTTTAAAAACTGTTTCCAGTTATACTAATTTATACAAAGTTTTAGAGACATCTTTTAGATCCTGTTAGAGAAATGCAAGCTATTAAATTTTTGCTATGCTCAGTAAACAGAACTAGGTGGAACCAACATGTAAAGTTATTCTAGCCACTGCTGTTAGACTTGGTGGTTCAGAATTCCAAATCTTTATTTTTTTCATACTTTGAATGTTCTGTCTTAGGCTCTGTTGTAAAGGTTTGGTAGTCATATGTCCCAGGCTACAATTCTTCAGGCTTGACAGTAGCTTCAACATCTGTTTGTGTTAGAGGACTTACTTACATGGCAGTTGGTTAGAGGCATCACTCAATTCCTCGCTGATGCTAGCAAGTTCTTCTACCTCCTCTCTTTGGCCGTTCATGAGTTTATGTGAGTGTCCTCATGACAAAGCAGCCTGCCTCCTCCAAAGAATTTTTGTCTCTATAAAATCTTAGAGAAAGTAAGTAGCATCCAAGCCCTGTGTCTTTTATGACCCACTTTTAGAGGTTGCAAGCTGCTACTGTTACTTCTGCCATACTCTTTATTAAGAAGCAAGCCACATCGGAAGAATATAAAAGACCTATAAATATATTTCTGTGTGGATTTATTTATGTGTCTGTGTGGGTCTGTGCCACATGTGTGTAGGTGTCCATGGAGGTCAGCAGAAAAGGGTATCTGATCACCTGGATCTGTGAGCTGCCCGACCTGGGTTCTAGTAATGAAACTCAAGTCTTTTGCAAGAGCAATTCACACTCTTAACTACTTAGCCATCTCTCTAGCCCCTGCCTTAGTAGACAAAGTCACTTACTGCCAAGTCTGATGACCTGAGTTTGAACCTCAGGACCAACATATAGAAGAAGAGAACTGACTTCTGCAAGTTTCACAAGCGTATGCCGAATAAACAAATAAATGCTTAAAACAAAACAAAACAATGCTCTAGGAAATACTTAGCAGAGATGTTTCATTGGCAATAAAGTCATAGTCTTGTTGTTTGAGGAAGTAACCAGCATCTATAGGGCTTGGGTGCTGGAGAAAAAAGAGAGCTCAGAGAGGCGAAGTTCTAGAAATGACTAAGATGTGATGAGTACCAATCAGAGCATGCGTGTGAGGATGTGATGCAAAGCTGGGAGAACACTAACCAGAAGAGCAGAGGTAAAGCTTGGCACCCTTGCAGCCCAGGGGTAGTTCAAGCTCCTAGCCAGAGTGGAAAAGGACTCATCAGGGTACTGTTTACTAATGTGATTATTGGCTCAAGACTCTTGTCTTGCAAATAAATTTACAAGAAAACAAACTGCTTCCAAATTAATTGTCCTAGAACAGTTCTGTATTATTTGCAGAAACACAAATTAGCATTCACCAAGGTAGAATTCACAGTGAATGGTATTCAAATAAAAATGATCAGTGATGTGAAAAAAAAAGGCCCATTTCCAGAAGAGTCAGTGAACTAAACTGGCACAGCAGCAGTATGAATGACAGGGTTAACTGCAAGGAAATATAGGGAGCCCCTATATTTACTTTTTATATGTTCTTGAAGGTGAAGCGTTAGCAGGCCAGGAGATACGGAAAATACTTTTGTGTATGAATGTACCCAAATTGGGCTTCTAGAGATGTCAGATATACTAGAACTGAGTTTTAACAGATTTAAACACTGCAGAGCAAAAGATTAGTAAACCTGAAGATACAGTGGTTGTCACAACCAATATAAGAGCAAGCAGAAAGAACTGAACGTCAATGAGTTATAATTTCAAGTGGCTTAATTTGTGTCTGTATAGTTGGTGCCCCCAAAGAGGACTTGTGAGATCAGAGAAAGTATTTGAAGCACTAATAGCTCGCAAAATTCTTAATTTTTTTTGTTTTTTTGTTTTGTTTTGTTTTTTTCAAGACAGAGTTCCTCTGTGTAGTTTTGGTGCCTCTCCTGGATCTCGCTCTGTAGACCAGGCTGGCCTCGAACCCACAGAGATCCACCTGGCTCTGCCTCCCGAGTGCTGGGATGAAAGGTGTGTGCCACCACCGCCCGGCCTTAATTTTGACCATAAATTTCAAATGCTCTAAGTCTTGAGTATAAGAAATGTGAAAGAACATATTAAATATCATGCTGCAGAGAGCTGGGGAAATATTCAGCTGGTAAAGTGCTTGCCTTGAGAGCATAAGGTCCTGAGCTGACTCCTGACACACACATAAAAATGCCTGGTGTGGTGGCATATACCTGTAATCCCAGCCGGGAAGCAGAGGGCAGGAGAGACCCTCTCTCTAGGTGGTGGACACAAATTCTCACCCAGGATTGTCTTCTAGCCTCCACGTGCATGCCCCCCCCCAGCATTAAAGAGAAAAACCAAATTGCTTCAAACTACTAACAAAGAGAAAACCTTTGAGAGGCAGCAAGGCAGTGGGTGACATGCTCTGCACACTTCTCAGAAACAGAAGATACTGGAAGGGCTAGAAGAAAATACTGTTAACCTAGAAGTCTACATGCAGTGAAATATCATTACAAAGAAAAGAAGGCTTTCATATACAAAAAGGCAGACAGACTTTATTAGCAGATCTGTACCACAAGAAATGGCTCAGACACTGAGGCAGAATGAAAACAGTCTTACATGGACTGGATCTATATAAAGGAGTAAAGAGCACTGGAAGTGATAGAAAAGACTTAAAAATCTCTCAAAGTAATTTACTGTTCATAGCAAGCTTTAAAAATGTCTGTAATATAACTTGAGGAAATTTGGTAGACTCTTGCTCTTAACATCACTATCTTTTATTTTCTTGAGGTTGGTCACATGAATCCAGTTGCACTATCTGTCAGATTTGATGTTTATACATATCTATTTTTAAAATATTGTGTGTGTGTGTGTGTGCGCACGTGCACGCACATGCTACATACATGCAAGTGTCCAGTGAGGCCTGGAGATGGTGTCAGATCCCCTGGAACTGGAATTACAGACAGTTGTGAGCTGTTTGCTGGGAAATGAACCAAGGTCCTCTGAGAAAGAGCAGCAAATACTCTTAAACCAGTGTGCCATCTTTCCAGCACAGTTTTTTATTTTACCCCTTCTAGAGTCCATAGCTTTCTTTCATGTTATTTTATAAGTAGCTTTATGTGGTATAGAAACATTAAGTAACTGATTTAGAGTGAACAGAAAATTGAAATTCATGACTATGAGGAATACATTTGTTGGAGGAAAATCTTACTTTGGAGAAGGTGTTACAGGTGTATTAAATCTTTTAGATTTATTACCATAAAACAAAATTTTTGGTGGTGATGCTGAAAGCAGCATTCAGTCTTTGACTACCAGGATTTCAAAACTGTAGGTCTGTTATAGTTGACAGAAAGCCAAGTGATTCTGATACATGTCCCTGACCACATCCTGAGAAATGTTACTTTAAGCTGTGTAGTTCAGGGAAGATTTTCTTAATACCCCTAGAATTTTGCATAGGTCTGGCTTATGGTAGACATTTTATACCACTATCAAGCCAGCAATTGTACTATGAGAAATAAAAGTAAGTAACTAAGTAAGAACTGTCCATTTGATGTGGAAGAGGAGTGTTTAGGAAGTCATTAAGAAGCAGATCGTCTAACATCATGATTTAATTTACTACAAGGACCCTTAACCCCCTTCATTGGGTAGTGTTTTGAGGGTTATTATAGAACACCATTAAAGAACATTACATTTATCTTATGTATGTATGTATGTGCAGCAGAGATCAGAAGACAGCTTGTGGGAGTTTTCTGTCCTTGTACCATGTGGGTCTCAGGGATTGGATTCAGGACCTCAGGCTTAGTGGCAAGCGCCTTTACCTGCTGAATCATCTTGCTAGCTCTAGGTCACTGTTCTGCCATGTGCCAAAGAGAAAGTGTATGCATGTGTTTTTAAATTTTCTGTTGTCCTCTCTGTTTCAGCTTGAAGTGTTTGCTTCAGAGCATACCCTCCTGAGTTGCGAGAATGTCTGGAGCTTGCAAGGGGTTAGTCTAACATTTCTAAAGCCCAATCTATACCCATTGGCTCAGCTTTAAACTGGCAAGCATCAACTTTTGTGTTATCAGTATTTGTTAGAGCACTGGACAATTGGAAGACTAGTGATAGTTAAATGCTTCCAAAGTCAGAGAATGAGGGAGTCTGACAGAAAGGAGGGTGTGCCCATGTGACTGCCCAGGAGTGTATTACCTCATTCACCTCCATGTTCCCCAGAGTGCAGCTGGTGCACAACCAGTTCTGAGGGTGTGTCTGACCTGGAACACCCAGTAAGAGAAGCAGCTAGAGGACTAAATACACTCAGAGAAGCATGGAGGTGGGAGTGGGAATTTGATTCAGAGTGGGGTCTTCAGGGTTTTCCAAGAACAAACCTGCCTTGCCCTTGTGCTCCATGACTATGTGGAACTCTTGGGAATTTTCCTAACTAGAGAATAAAAAGCCAATCTCTGTTGCTATGTCCGTTCTCTTAAAGATTCTTTCTGGCCTAAGTCAGTCTGTCTGGTGATTTGCTGTGGAGCTTTATGACATATTTGGATTCGGAGAATTGAAAGGCTCTTATTTATGTTCCCTGGTTTTTGTTTTGTTCCCCCCCTTAATTTCTATTACAGTTATTTGCAAATCTGAATAAAGGTGATAGGTTATAAATGTCCTTGAAGCTTCTCTGATGTGGTTGAACAAAATATCTGCTTCTTTGTATTCACACGTGTGTGCAGAGGTGTGGTTGTGTTTAGATCACACACATGTGTGGAGGTGTGGGTGTGTTTAGATCAGATCCTTTGTTGAAGAATGTTTTACTTTTATTTTACAGTCAAGAAAACTGGGTTTTGAAATTCAGTTGCAGTGTATTGGTTTTGGCTTTTTTCATTTTTTCTTGGAATCTTGTCTGTTCCCTACTGTCTCCTCTATTGAAGAGAATCTGTCACATGCAGAAAGACTCCTGTGGTAGCTGTTATTAGTTGTCAGCTTGACTTGGGAGAGGGAACCAAAATTGAAGAATTGTCTCCATGAGCTTAGTCTGGAGCATGTCTGTGAGGCATTTTCTTGGCTGCTGACTGATATAGGAGGGCCCTGCTCACTGTGGGCTGGTGGTCCTGGGCTGTACAAGAAAACACACTCAACACAGCAGCCAGAGAGCAAGCCAGTAAGCAGCATTCCTCTATGGTCTCTGCATCAGCTCCTCCCTCCAGGTTCCTACCTTGAGCCCCTGCCCTGGCTTCCCTCTGGCTTCCCTCAGCAATGGATGTGACCTGTAAGCTGAAATAAACTCTTTCCACTTAAGTTACTTTCGGTGTTTATCACAGCAAGAGAAAGTAGACTAAGACACCTGCCATCTTCCTTTCTTGGCATAAATGAGCATGTGTAGAATGGGACAGTGACAGTGGTCTGCCGCCGATAGCCCTTGACAAGTTCTTTGTATTATGAACAGTCTCCTGGCTTCCTCTTTGCTTGTGGGAAAGTTGGTACTGGTGGATGGCAGCAGAGACCCCTTCCTGTGGGAAGCTTGAGCAGGATAGTTTTTGGCTGGGCACCAGGCTCAAATAGCTGTACTGTCACATTTCATCCTCGCCAGCCAGCATAAGATTGAAGTGTGAAGTTGTCATTTTATAAAACATTTGATATGCTGGAAGAGGAAGTAAATGAGAACATGCTAGTCTTATTAGAAAATAGCATCTCTGCCCAAGTGTACTTATTGGGTGGATTCAACACTCTGAATCCTCTTGAAGTCTGTTTTAAGTGCTGTTGGCTCTTATTGCTCCATGTTTGATGGGTGTTAGGCATCTATCAACTCTTGGATTCTTTCTTGCTGTTTTTCTTTAAAGTTTAAAGTCTCATTATTGTGTGTGTGTGTGTGTGTGTGTGTGTGTGTGTGTGTGTGTGTGTGTGTTGCCATGACGTGTCCATGCATGAAGGCTAGAGGACAGCTTTTTTGCGAGTTAGTTCTCTCGTTTCACCATGGTCCTAGGGATCAAATTCAGGTGTCAGGCTTGCGTCATTGGGTGGCAAGCACCTTTACCCCATGAGCCACATTGCTTACCTGCCAACTATTTGTTAATTTTTAATAATATAATATCTCTTGAACTGTTTTTCCTCCTAGTCCTTGGCAGCTAGACTTCCAGATATGTCATTTCTCCCTTGGGTCCTATTGTAGAATATCTGTCTGCTTCTTTTTGATCTAGTCAGCATCTGACTTTGGGTTGATGTTTCTATAGTCCCCTCAGTGTCATGTTAAAGTACAGCAGAGCTTCTTTTGTGTTGACAGGACTTGCCCAAGCGCAGTGTTACTATGTTCATTTCTACCTTCAGAACAGTAACTCCTGAAGTCTTTCTCACTGTCTTAGTCACAGTGCTGCTCTCTGCCACTGCCCGTCTGTCTCTAGAAATCACAGACTTGGCTGTACTCAGCCTTCATCTTGTGGTATGTTCCTATCAGAACAATAATTTTTATTTCTTCTTTTTAGTAAACATACATTGAATAAGTGTGGGGAGAAAACAGGCAGTTAATCTCAGTAAGACTGATTATTTTCATTAAATGTGTGATGCTGAATGTTATTTTCTAGCTTGGCTTATAATCTTTTCTTCTTAGTTGACTAATGACTAACCACACAAAAATCTTGAATCCATCTCTTGTTAAATATAAAATAAATTATAAGGGAATAGGTAATAAGAAAGGGCCTAAAACAGTCTTTCTCTTGGGTTTTAAGAAAAAGGCTGTGTTTCACTTGCTACTAAAATACAGGAGGAATAATTGTGGTCGTTCCTGTTTCCATAATTCTGCAATGACTGTTGGCTGTATGTTCTTTTAGTTATAAATAAGTTAGTCTTTTTCCCCTATAACTATTGTTTCCTAATTGATCTGGTAGATAGTTGAGGGGGAAAAAAGCTTATTTTTAAACACTAACATGTAACATATTTGCTTGTGTTTAGGAAAACCTCACAGCACTGGAAGCTCCGAGCGGATTCAACTCTCAGGAATGTATAATGTCCGAAAAGGCAAAATGCAGTTGCCAGTGAACCGATGGACCAGACGCCAGGTTATCCTATGTGGGACTTGCTTGATAGTATCGTCTGTGAAAGACAGTTTGAGCGGAAAGATGCATGTTCTGCCACTAATTGGTGGGAAAGTAAGTGTAAAGCAAGAATGCTGAAATAGTAAGGACCTCCCAGCCATCTGTATAATAAAAGGGGGATGAGTTTGACTTGTTGAACTCCTGCTTCCTGATGTGTTCTACTGGTGGGCAGTGTTGGTTACTGGAGCTGTGAAAATAACAATGCCATTGGATCATGAGGGAAAGTGGATCAACAGAATGTCGTTCTGTTTTAGAGTGCAGATGATAAATTCATTATAAGTAGGCATCCTTTGCTTTGTTGAGTACATAGCTCATAGTAGAGGACACCATTCCTAAGTCTGATTGTAGGAATACTTGTGTGCTCCTGGAGGTTTAGGATTTCCTACTGCTGAAGTCTGACCAGACTNTCATTACCTTCTGTGTATTTGTGTTCAGGGACTTAGTGGGTTAGCATCTTTAGTTTATTACTATGGCTGGCCATACATTCTGAGCTAGAAATGTTACTCACACACTTGACAGATGTTTCTCACATTACCAGTTGTTTTTCTTTGGGCATGTTAACTACATTTTGCTCATTGCTTATAAAATAGAACCAGTTTTCTCGGGGAATTATTAAATTCTCTGCTGGTTTACTTACAAACCAGTATATTAAATTCTCTGTTGGGGGTAGCATCACTATAATCACATGTCACTGTTTGCTGATTTTAAAATGATACAGTTTGTTAAAGGTTCTGATTTAGATGAGAAATGGTTTGTTGGAATTGGGGACATATGAAAACAAGTATTTCCTTTATTTATTTATTTTTTCTCTTGGATGGAAAAGGAGGTAGATTTAGGTGGAGAATGCAATTAGAGGAAAAATAAGCCAGTTTTTGTGAAAATACAAACTTAAAAATATTGACAAATGTCTGATATGTTCTAGGAGTCAGAATTGAAGGTAAGGCTAGATCTGCATAGTGATGAGTGGCTTTGATGTTCAGCAGCTTTGTAGTTTAGTCTGTCCTTGTGAATGCCCTGTGCTAGTTGCTCTCCCCTCTACTGGATGCACCAGCCCTAGGAAGGCCTGATACTCAAGCCTTTTCACAATAGATTTTAGCCAGACTGAAAGATTGAGATCTATTCACTCTTGCATTTTGAAACCACTGCTTGTTAACCTTTGTCTGAGAATAAGAGTTGTTGAGTGAAACTATGTAGGTAGTCAAGGATGAACTCCTGATACTCCTGCCTGGGATTACAGGTTTGGCGTTCCAGGTGTGTGATTACAGGTGTGGGGTTCCAGGTGTGTGATTACAGGTGTGGGGTTCCAGGTGTGTGCCACTACACCTAGTTGTAGTTTCATATTGTATTGGAGATTGAACCAAAGCTTGACACATGCTAGGCAAGTTCTCTACCAAGCAACCACATCCATGGCCCATTGAGTGCAATTTATTATTTCACATTTGCCTTTTCATGGATTAATGAAAATTTTATCACTAATGATGTTATCATAGGTGATTATTTTTAAATGCAAACTTTTAATGTTTTATTTAGACCTAAAGTCTGTCTCTTTGCGATGCTGGGTATTTGCATAGGCACATGTGATACGATGTATTGCTTCTCTTTTGTGGGGGAAGGCACTGTGTTTGGTGCTAAGAAATGGGAGTCACCATCCTTGCCACTGAACAGCTTATGATTCCATGTCAGGAGACGAAGGGTGGACACATCATCATCTGCATTATAGCTGCAAGTGGGACACAAAGCGAGAGCACTGTGGGAGGTTAGGAAAAGGGCAGCGTTTTGTAGGGGCAAGAGAACACTAATAGAACTTGAAGGGTAAGAAATCTTTTGATATGTAAGTGGGAACAAGATTATTCTACTCAGAGAGGCAGAAAAGCATGTGGAATGTTCAGGTAAGGTCAGAAAAACCCAGCTATAATTAGATTGCCATTCAGAGGCCTGTCCTGTTTCCCAGGCCTGTTATTGGACAGACTTCTACTATTGAGTGAATTGAAAGTTAATAGCTTCCGCTTTTTACAAGCAGATCTCGTCAAACCTGCTTTGCACTGTCTTTAAAATAATGGAGCTTGTTGAAAACTAAGTCTTTTAAAACCTGTTGACCCAGTTAGGAGAAAATAACTCACTTTTTGTAATTTGAACTTCATTAGTGTTTGTCTATTTCTTTTTGTCACTATGTTTTAGTTGGTAAAAGAAAAACAGATTAAATGCAAAAGCCTTTTCCCTTTCTTTTTAATGTATATATAGAAGAGCTAGAAGTGAAGTGTGGGGTAGATTAGTCATAATCCAGTGGTAGTTGCTATCGTTTCAGTTTTCCACATCACCAGGGCATGATCAGTTTACAATTTTCAAATAACAAGTGGCTTCATTGTTAAAGAAAGCTCTCTTGGGCCAGTGAGTTGGGGAATGGCAGTTGTTGCCAAGCCTGATGACCTTTGTTCGATCCCCGGGACCCACATGGTGGAATGACAGAACTGACTCTTATAAGTAGTCCTCTGACCTCCATATGCACCTTGGCCATTATGCATGCATGCACGCGCACACACACACACACAACTGTAATTTTTTTAAAAAAAGTTAAAGCTCTCTTAAAATGTTGTTGTTGAAAGTATTTTTAATAAAGATATAATTTTATCCATTGTGTAGTCATCCTAAATTTGCTGTGTAGAGTTAAATGGATTTTTAGATAATGCATTTTTTTGTTTGTTTGTTTTTTTGTTTTTCGAGACAGGGTTTCTCTGTGTAGCTTTGCGCCTTTCCTGGAACTCACTCGGTAGCCCAGGCTGGCCTCGAACTCACAGAGATCCGCCTGCC
>LZPO01076385.1:27683-37768 GCA_001675575.1 Neotoma lepida
TGTGATGATATACTGTGTACCCCAATAAAACTTACCTGGGGATCAGAGGACAGAGACAGCTACTAGATTAGACATAGAGACCAGAGAGTGATGGCACACACCCTTAATCCTAGCATTCAGGAGGCAGAGATCCATCCAGAACTCTGTGAGTTCAAGGCCATGCTAGGAACAGAGCCAGGCCTGGTGGCACATGCCTTTAATCCCAGCATTAGGAAGGAAGTAAGATGGCAGGGCACAGAAAGGTATATAAGGCGTGAGTAAACAGGATGTCTCTCTCTTGAGACTGAGGATTTCCTGGAGGTAAGCGCTAGTGGCAGCAGGAGTTCAGCTGAGATCCATTCAGGTGAGGACTCAGAGGCTTTCAGTCTGAGGAAACAAGATCAGCTTAGGAGTTGGGGAGGTGAGGTTGGCTGTGGCTTGGTTCTGTCTCTCTCCTCTTTCAGGTTTCACCCCAATATCTGGCTCTGGGTTTTCTATTATTAAGACAATTTAGCAATTCATGTTACATCAGAACCACAAACGTTCTTCCCTAGAAGAGAATATCTTCACAGCAACTTCTCCCCGCCACTTGCCTAGCCAAACTTCTCCAAACTGATGTTTGCCAGTGTTTTCTTGTAACACAGTGGTCCTGGCAATTGTTCTCTGAACAAGCAGTGGTATACCCTTGGTCTCTGGTAGCAGTGTCACTGCCGACACCAATGCATTGAGAAACAGCCAGCAATGCAGAGCAGCAGCAGCTGCCTCCATGGTCCCACCTCTACCCTTTGTGGCCTGGCCCGGCCGGGCCACAGCTTCTCCTCAGCAAGCCTCCCAGGCTGGTCTCAAACTCAAGATCCTTCTGCCTCTACCTCCTTCAGCAAATCCTACCAGCGTACACCACCACAACTGACTGAATGCAGCTCAGGCCTCAGCTGGGGACTGCAAAAATCGGCTTTTTTGTGAATTCGTGCCAATAACATTAGGTGCCAGATGTGACAGTATATCACCACATTTCCTTTTTTTTTGTCTAAAATACTAAAAGAAGGTTATAACTAATATAAGAAAAACTATATACAGTAAGTACAATAAGTATATACAATATATACAGTCAAGAATTACATTAACAATGTCTAGTCCATTAACATTTGACAGAGTCAGACAAAAATTTCATTATTTAGCCTATTTTGGTGAGTCCAAAATGTATCTAATTCACTTTCTATCCTAACTTGTATTACCAACCGAAAACTATCTTTTGATGTTTTTTAAATTTATACACAAATATCACCACACTGGAGCTGCAAACAGGGTGGAGTGGACGTGACCTCTACTCTTCATTTTGGTTGTCATCTATATTCCGTATATGTAGTATTAGGAAGCTAGACACTTTGTAATCATATTCAAAGTCACTATGAAAACCATCTCTTTCCCTCTTCTTTATATTGAGAGAACATAGTTTTCATTTTGAAAAGAATTTGTAAGAAAAAGCAACATAAACAAAAATCCAAGGTTCAGATTTTAATGTTTTTTTCCCTTACCCTAGTTATAATGAAAAGGCACAAATAACCAAATTCCAATGATTTTTAAATCAACATGAACTAGATAAATAATTTTAAAAAGAAGTTCTTCATTTTCAGTATATGTGTTTGGCTTTTAGCTTGTGGAAAAGTGTTTTTGCTGTCAGTTGGTTTTTGTATTGGGCGTGTGTTAGTGAAGAATCCTTTGGGACGATTACAATATTAGTCTTGAAGTCATCTCTAAAATATGATTGTGCAGCATGCTTTAAAAATTCAGTAAACAAAATGTTGTATGCAATGTAAAAGGGAGTGGTGTTATTTATTCAGCATCCAGACACATGCCTAGTATGTTTTCACTGTGGTAGGAGGGGCAGCCTGCTTTCAGATGTTCACATTTGTAGACCCAGTTTTAGAGCATGCTCTCTTTAGATATATTGATTGATCCCATGACTTCTTTCACGGTTAGTCTTTCATGTGAATCTGTAGCCTTAATCATGTTAATTTATAAGTTATAGTCATTTCTGTAGCATCATACTATAAATCTATTTATGTCTAGGAAGGTTAAAAGTAGATTTGGGTCACCGGTTTAGCATTGTGTATGTGCTTTTAACGTTTTGTTTTGTTTTTTGAGGTGTGTGTGTGTGTCTGTGTGTGTGTGTGTGTGTGATGGTGGTGGTGGTATTGGTGGTGGGGTCTCACTATGTAGCATAGGCTGACCTGGTACCTGCTGTGTAGCTACAGGATAGTTTTTAAATTGTGGCAGTTTTCTTGCCTCTGCCTACAAATGCTGGGATTGCAGGCATGAGCCACACCAGTTTTTTGCTTTTAACTTTAATTACAGAAATGTCAAATATTCTAAAGTAGAAACAATATTTTTAACACTAACATATCTGTAACCCACCTGCCATGACTACCAATTCATGGCCACACTGTTTAAACTATGTGCCTCCTCTCTCTGCATGTCTATAATACAGTGAAGGGCCATGTGTGTGTGTGTGTGTGTGTGTGTGTATGCAACTCTATACAGTGAGAAATATCTTACAAATATAACCATAAAACCACTACTTCCCTCATGTTTAGCAAATATTTCAGATGATTATTTTTTTTGAATTCTAAAAATGTTTATCTATGTGTATGAATGTTTTGCCTCTGTGTGTGTGTGTGTGTGTGTGTGTGTACCATCTGGATACTTGGTGGTTCCTATAGAATCCTGAAGAGGGCATTTAGGTGGAGCTGGGAATTGAACCCTGGTCCTCTGCAAGAGCAACAAGTGTTCTTAACCAATNAACCATGTCTCCAGCCCTATTTCAAATAATTGTGATTGCTGTTACAAATGGGTTTAGAAGATTAATGAGTCAAATTGAATGTTTTCAAGTATTGATTAGCTAAAGGAAGTTGGAAATGACTTACCACTTGTTACTAGCTTACTGACTTTGAACAATAAAATGACTGAATTGAATGCATTGATTTTAGGTTGAATAATTCTGACCTCAAAAGACAAGAAATGTCTCAGGCTCCCCCCGCCCCGCCCCGATTTTAAAATATTTGCACATGCATAGGGAGCTGTCCTCAGGGAAGAGACCCTAAGTTTAACTTTGGAATTGACTTGTTTTATATATGGTGTTTACAGAGAATAAAGGTAATTTGGTACAATGTAGTTAGTGTCTCTTTATTTTGGCTGCTGCCTATCACATGAGGTCATACAGGATAGTTTCCACTTGTCACTCAAAATTTTTGGATCACTTCACATTTTAGAATTTCAGATTGATAATGCTCAACCTATACTGTTTCTAATACTAGCCCCCTTTGTTGTTTTCTGTAGGGAAAGGAAAAGATACATCATGGTCTCTTTGGGGGACCTCAATGACCTCAGATTAGCCTAGTTTACTTGGTTAAAACATGGTGATTATCAGCCCAGGTTTTCATCAGAGCCACTTCGCTTGTCTGTGTGTGTCTTTCTGCTCAGGTAGCCAGTGTATTGTCAGTTGCAGGCAGACTGTGCACGTCACTGCTGTTACTGCTCCTGCTGTGTAACTCTCCATAGAACTGTAGTATTTTAAATCTTGGGCACTGATTTGAAAAGGAAGTCATTACTGTGAAGGGCAGGGGCAGATTTCATGCTGAATTAAAGATTACGTGAAATGATGACTAAGTGACACCCTTTAAATAAAAATGAGCTGTATGGTGAGCCACAATTGAACTTTCAGTTTCATATGCTTGAAAATGTTCTGAGGTCCAGATTTGACTCAAAGAGAGTCAAGCCATGAGTGTATAATAGGATTGAGATGGATTCACGTCATTAGTGGTAGTTGCAGGGGACACCTTATTGTGACTTAGTCATCTTTAATGCATACTTAATGCAGTCTAAAGAGTCTTGTGCTTTTAGCTTGGCCTGCCCCTGGTGCTTTAGGGATCCTCTTTGTTATACTGGATTTCTAGTACTAAATAAGAATTCTTAGAATCATTCCTCTGAAGAGACCAGGAATTTTCTGGAAACTCTCATTCATACTTCACACCCATTCTTTAATAAAGAGTCTTTTGACCAAGGGCACAGCACCAAGTTTGTAGAATCAGAAGTGGAGCTAAGGGTTTGCTGGCATAGATATCTGCTTATCTTAAAAAATTGCTTTTGTACCAATTCTGTAGTGATAATTGAGATATAAGGGAGATTGGATATGAGATATTGGGGAACAGGAAAATTAATAAGGGCAAGAGCAAACTACATCTTGAAGGCTGTCTTTGTTACTTTTCTATCTCTGTGATAAAACACTATGAACAAGGCAGTTTATAGAAGGAAGTATTTTATCTGTCTTATGGTTTCAGGGGCTTAGAGTCCATGATAGTGGAGCAGAGGGACCGCTGATAGTGTGCATGTTGATTGCCACTCAAGAGGCAGAGAGAGACACAATCTGGGAATGATGTGACTCTTTTGAAACTTCAAAGCCAGACCCAGTGACAAATCTCCAACAAAGCTAAACCTCCTAATCCTTCCTAAATGCTAGGGTCCTAGAGTTGTCCCTCAAAAGACCACCACCCACGTATGCAGTCAGCAAGAGCATTTCTTTTCTTGAGAGTAAGAGTTATACACAGCTAAAGGAATTCTAGAAGCAGTTAGTTCATCCTATCTATGATTGGCTAAGTAAGCGGAAGTTACATTAGTACATCTGTGATTGGCTAAGGTTAGCAGGGCTGCGACTTTTCCATCTTTGGTCATATTTGTACAAGTTTGGACAAGTCTGGACGTGACCTAGAAGGGGGGGGGGGCTGTTGGACTTGTCCTTGAGACATTGTGGGGCTGACTGTAGTCCTTGTTTGTGTTCTCTCCCTTGGCCCTCATGTAATTTGTTGATAAATGACCCTTTATTGGGAGAGACACCTGTTTGCCTCTCTCAGAGAACTGAAACCTAAATTCAGTTGTAAAAATAGGTTCATTTAATCCCTTCACTAAACAGTATACATCCACTGGGACCAAGTATTCAAATATATGAGTCTATGGGGGCCACTATTCCCATTCAAACCATCACATTCCACTCCCTGGCCCTCAGTGACTTGTAGCCATATCCTAATGCAAAATGCATTTGATTCAATACAATTTAAGAAGTCCAAAGTCTCTTTTGAGACTCAGGGCTTTTAAATTAACTCCCCGTAAAATCAAAATAAAAAAGCAAATTACATGCTTCCAACAGACAATGGTACAGAATATACATACCATTCCAAAAGCAAGGAAAGGAGGCATAATGAAGAAATATTATACCAAAGCAAAATTGAAACTTATCAAGACAAACTCCAAATCCTATAACTCCATATCTGATATCAAAGGAATTTGATGGCTCCATGCTGGAAGCTTTGCTGTCTGCAACATACTTCTCTCACTTGGACTAGTTCCACTCCTGGTATGCAGCTCTTTTTGGCAGATTTCCCACAGCTCTGGCATCTTCAACATCTTAGGGTCTCCAACACAATCCAGACTTTATTTTCATAGCTTCATGCATTGGCTTCCCAGGAACACACCTGGCCTCAGGGGCCCTCTTTAACTGCAGAGGAGTATTCTACAATCCCCTTTCTCTTGTATCCTTATGACTCTAAAACCAGAACCAGGTGAACAATATTGCCAAGTTTGACTGCCAGCTTGGGACGGAGCTGGCCTCTTTGAATCACATTTGCGGAAGCTTTCCTTTGTTTTATTGCCTTTTAGGGGCAGAAAATTCCTCAGGCCTTTTTTTTCCATTTTAAAAGTGAGGTCTTACCCTGAAGGCACTCTTTCTTTATTCCATTTCATATCAGGCTCTCTTTGTTCTTCCCTTCTCTTTCAGTACAAGCCTCCTTGACTCCAACTTGAAATTCCCTGGTGCTCGTTGCAAACTATACATTTTTTATTTCTTTTCACTCACTTGGTCTTTTTCATTATTGAGCTGCATAAGAGTGATTACTAATAACCATGTGACAGAGACAAGATTAGGCTGTCTTAAAATTTCCTCCAAAGAAATTAGTCTATTACTTTCCAATTTGGCTTCAGGCAGATTTTTAGTACAAGGACAAACAAAGAACAGTTCCATGCTTTGCCAAAATATTACAATAATTGTCTCTAAGTTGCTAATATTGTTCCCCCTGAAACCTTGAGCTGGAACTGTCGTCCTACAGCTGTCAGTACCACTATCTCCCAGACTCCTCTTAGGATAGCCATTAGTCACTGCTTACAGTGTCCAACTGATTTCCTAGTCTAAAATCCCAAAGTCTTCCACATTCCTTAAAAACAGACAGACAACATCACCAGCATGGTCAGGCCTGTCATGACAATAGCTCCCTGGCACCAAATGTCTTATTTACTTTTCTATCTCTGTGATAAAACACTACTAACAAAGGTAACTTATATTACAGTATTTAATCTGACTTATGGTTTCAGGGGGTTAGAATCCAATATGGTGGAGCAAATGGACGACAGCTGAGAATTCACATCTTGATTGCCACACATGAGGCAGAGAGGGAGACACAAACTGGGAATGGTGTGAATCACTTGAAACCTCAAATCCCATCCCTAATGACACACTGACAAGGCCACACTTCTAATCCTTCCTAAATAGTTCCACCCACTGGAGGACAAGTATTCAAATATATGAGCCTATGGAGGCCATTTTCATTCATAATACCACGCTACAAAAACAAGAGGAAAATTTATTCCATGTAGAAGTTAATTGTGTAGAAAGGTGAACCTGTGAAAAATGTAGAGATTGTCATGACACCATTTGAGCACTGTGGAAGAGATATGTAGAAGCTAATACGGAATAGTACAGGCCTGGCCCACATTGGCCATGCAGTTGAGAAGGGTGGAGAAGACACACAGGAGTTAATGCACAGTGTGCATGCTCATGTACATTTTCTTTTGCTAGTTCCATTGTACTCTCTTGTGGGAACTTAACTATGATTTACCAAATACTGTTAAGTAGATTTTCAGCATGCACTTTATTATAAAAAAAGTCATGTTAGAATTTTCTCTAATTACCAATAAGATGTTAAGAATTTAGAAACTTAGAAATTCTACTCTGAATTAAGCAGAAAAATAAAGTATTTTGGATTGCATAAATTTGTTGTATGCAAAACTGGTAACATTGTAACATAGTAGACTAATCCCTTTATAGTTACAGATGTGCCTTAGGTCCCCCTATTTCCACATTAATGATACCTTTGCTTTCCCTGTTGTGACTGTCTTTCAGAGGAAGGGGGTTTCACTTCACTGTGGATATTTCAACTCAAATTCATTTTTATTTTCTCCAAAGTTTTAGAATCCAGTTTTATACAGAGAGCAGAGTATCTCATTTGTTACTATCTCATAGCAATATCATTTGATGCAGCGCCTGTTTGTATGTTCAGGTTATTACCATTTCAAACCCATCCCTCTTCCTCCACCTTTCTTCTTCCTGTTTTCTCCACCTTTTCTGTGTTCCTTCCTCCAGCAGGTTAGAATTAGCCCTCTTGCTACCCCTGCCTAAAAGAGAAGTGGGGAAGCTCCAGGGAAGAAAGAACAAGTACATCTTTCCCTCTCTCTGTGCTAGGTGCTTTTCTTCCAGCTTCCAGTGATTGCTAGTACCTCTGTAACTGGAGACCTTGGTGGAGTGTTGGGAACAGTTTCCCTCTAGAATTATTAAAGGTTGTATATAATTAATACTTCAAAACCATGCAGATTCTGTCTATATAGTATATATTTAATAAAAATTCATTCTAAGTTTCAAGGAGATAATTTAAAGCTACATTTTAAAGTCACAGTATGTTATTTTAGTATTGGTAAGGTCCCTTGTAATGTAGTAGCCAAGAAGGCAATATTAATTGTAATTCTTCAAAGTAATTGTTCTCATATTTGAGAGTTTCTTAGCAAATATTCTTGGACTTTGAATACTAGCCATATCAAATAGTGCTGCATTCACAGGCATAGAATGTAAGTTTAAAAAAAAAAAAAAGACCTTGAAGACTTATTGATTCACACATATAGCAGTAGTTCTCATTCTGTGGGTCTTGACCCCTTTGGGGGTTGAATGACCCTTTCACAGGGGTTGTATATCAGATATATCAGATATTTACATTACCACTCATAACAGTAGCAAAATTACAGTTATGAAGTAGCAACAAAAATAGTGTTATGGTTGGGGGTTACCACAACATGAGGAAACTGTATTAAAGGTTCACAGAATTAGGAAGATTGAGAACCACTGATCTATAGTGTTTTAGATGTTTTTAGGGTCTGATGCATCAGTGATTTCCTTATAAGTGAGCTGAGGTCTTGATTCCTTGTGGTATGGATTCCTGTTTTGCCCTCTGGTGTAACAAGATGAAATTCTACTCCCTCCCCTAATTACCAACCTCTAANTATTATAGAATTACCATGGTCTCTGTGTCCTTGTGCTGAGTTACCCTTTTGTTAGCAGCCTGTTTTCAGGAGAAGCATCCCTGGCAATTAATTCCACCTGCTTTCTCTGTCANTTGATTCTCAGATCCCCGTGTAGCAGCTTCTCTCTGGTATTTCCTGGTGTGTTGACAGATGCATTGACACCCTGTGAGCCTCATGGTCTGTGACTGTTGTTTTCCTGGCTTTAGACATTAGGTACCAAGTAAATCACTTACTCATTAGTGTTGTGAGGCCACACATCATTAAAAATTCTTCTAGCTTTGTGTTTATTTTCCTTATTATTATTATTATTATTATTATTATTATTATTATTTGGTTAATTACAAACTGTAATTAGTTGAATTCATGCTATAGTTACAATAATGTACATAGTTTATAATAAAAATTAACACTTTGCTGTTATCATGTGGCAAACTTTCTACCTACTTTCTAGCAGCCTTGGGAGGCACTGCTGACAAGTGAGAGTTAATGGGTGGATCTCACAACAGCCCTGTGAGGTCTGACTTCATAATCAGTGTAATATCTATTGAGATGTCATCCCCACTTCGTAGAGAAAGGAATCAAAGTATAAAGTACTTGCACTACTGTATGTAATACATTCTGCTGCCTTGCTCTTTTTATTTATTTGTACTTTCATTGTTTTATAAAAATGATCTGAAGGGACTATAAGATTCACTGATAGGATTACACTACATCACAGATATAGTTGTCAGCAGAATCCAATTCACTCATGGTATACTAAAAGGTGGTTTCCAAGCAGCATGTTGGCATGCATTGATGGAGGACACATGAGATCGGCCCCTCCATGTCTCAATGTTGAACAGCACACATAGAACAACATGAGAAGCCCTCTACATTTCTGGTGAAGGGTAAATTAATATCAGTGTTGCAGGAACTGTTGTCCGATTCTTTGAAAGTTGGTGGAAAATTGTTGTGTAAGGAGCATAGCATATTTAACCAGACTTTGGCATCTAGTCATATTAGTATGCGAGTGTGCACATGCCTGTGTGTGTTCTGTGTGTGTGCATGCATATGTGTGCACGTGTGTGTGTGTGTGCTTTGATGGTAGTTTTTTTGTTTTGTTTTGTTTTTTGCTTGTTTGTTTGATTTTGAGACAGGATCCATCATGTAGACAAAGCTGTCCTCAACTCATCAAAATTTACCTATTTCTGCCTCCTAGTGCTAGAATTAAAGGCCTATGCCTCCACACCTGGCCTTAGTCGCATTAGTTCTGAAGTTGAATCATTTTAATTTGTGAGTTTAGACCAATTTAAATATATATTTATTCTTAAAAATTTATCTCCTATTTTATGCTTGTTTATATTGAGGAGTCCCATTGTTTTTAGCCTAGTGCATTGCATTCTGATTATTATGAAGGGCTAGATTCTCTTCATTGGCCTAATTAATAATATTAGGAAATTAATAATGAAATGATTAGAAAATAATCTGTGAACTGTATATTCAACACATGGACCTTGCGTATAGAACCTGGAACTTAAATCTTTTCCTTTTTGGTTTTCAGTTTTCTAATTAAAAAAACAAGTAGTTTATTTGCAATAGTTGAATTGTTTGAGAAAGTTTGTGTATATATAAATAAATTAGAAGTTAGAGCTGGGTGGTGGTGGCTCACTCATTTAATCTCAGTACTCTGGGAGGCAGAGGCAGACAGGTCCTGTAAGTTTGTGGCCAGCCTG
>LZPO01076385.1:56181-66317 GCA_001675575.1 Neotoma lepida
AAAAAAACAACAGAAGGAAAAGAGCCCAAGAGAAGGCACAAGAATCAGAGACCTGATTGTCGACTCATGAATCCCATAAAAGTACTAAACTGAAGTCATAATATATACGCAGAGGACCTGGATAGTCCCTGTGCTGCTTCAGTCTCTGTGAGTTCATATGAGCTTTGCTTAGTTGATTTGGAGGACTTTGTTCTCCTGGTGTCCTCCATCCCCTCTGGCTCTTATACTCACTCTATCTGCTTCCTCTTCCAGCAGGTTCCCTGAGCCCTGAGGGGAGGGATTTGATGGAGACTGAATAAAAAATGAGGACATGACTGTTCCTGCGTATGGTTTAAGAGGTTTATTATAGATGAGAGAGAGCACAGCCAGAGGCATCTTGAAGGGTCCAGATTGAATGTAGCTGGCATGAACCATGACATGGTGGGTGTTGGGGAGCAAGAGAAGAGAGCAAGGGGACCAAGAGAGATCCAGAAGCTGAGCTAAGCAGGAGCCAAGACAGCATGTGGACATGGACCAAGAGGCCAAGTAGCCAAAATGGCTGAGTTATATAGGGATCAGAAACTAGGGGAAGAGCAGTGAAGCCCAGCCCCTGAGAGGGATAGGTTTAGGGTAGGGGGACAGGGTGAAAAGTGCAAGGAGGAGCCACAGGTACTGAGATGTGTCCCAGGTTTCTTTGAGACCTAACAAAACTGAGTGTTCCAAGGTTTCTCTCCTCTCTCTCTCTTTCCCCCTCTCTCCCTCCCTCTCTCTCCCTCTCTCCCTCCTCTCCATAATGTATGGCTGTGGTTCTCTGTAATCATTCCCATCTGCTGCAGGAAGAAGCTTTTTGATGGCTGAGCAAAAGTCTTTCCAGGGTGCAAAAGTGTGATGATCCATGACCTTCTTTGTATGCCCGAGCAGAAAGGAGACCGTAAGACTGCCTATCTTATCTATTGTGGGAGAGGAGGCTTTGGCTTTCCAGTCCAAGGAGTTGGCTGGAATTCCTGTGTCACAGGAAGTTTAGTTAGAAATCATTAGACATCCTAGAAGAAACACATTTCACAAGATTATAATGTACGGTTTAAGTAAGAGCAACATGGTTAAGCTAATCAATGATCTCAAAGAGTACAAGAGCAGGAAAAGCCTTGGCCATATTTGCGTCAGGAAAGTCATGTCCACAGCTTGTTTTCAGGAGTGTGATCCCTTAACGTTATTAAGAAAGCATTCTGTTCTAGTACTATTATTCTGCTAAATGGACATAGTAATTAACTGTTCCCTAAGTTCTTTATACACATAGATTAATGCATTACCACAGAAGCTTCTTTTTCTAGTAGATGGCGAGTAATACAGAGACCCACAACTGGGCAACCTCCAGAGAATAAGAGACTGCAGTGGAGGCTTTACATGGGACAGCCATATCACAGTCCTTGCTCCAAGGCTCAAGCTCATCAAAGAGGAAGTGAAAAGATTTTAAGGGCCAGAGGGAGTGGACATCTGCATCAAAATGTTGTTTAAGATGAAAGTGCAGTTGCCCGCATGAAGTTGTAGCAAGAGAGACAGAACTGGGGAGGACATTCCAGAGGTTACCATATAAAAGGTGACAGCTGAAGAAGGAGTGGAGTCTGGTGTCCCTCTCTGCTTCATTGAGCATGGAGACATTCTGAAAAGCACACATACAAACCTGAGAGAGTCAGCAACTGTGTTGACTTATAAAAGTTCATCTCCCCAGTTTACCCTCTTGAAGTCAGGCCACAGACCAAATAAGGGTGCCTCCAGGCTCCTCTGTGTCTTTCTCTCCTGTGACTGTCCATGTCTCTCTGTACAGTTATTGTGCATTATACAGAGACACAAGAAATGGAAACCATGCTTATTTTCTAGACTTAGCTGCACAGCTGTAACAGTTCGTNTTTTTTGCTTGGGAGAATTGAAGCCATTAATATTCAGCTATTATCAAAAGATTTAAATTTATTCATGTCATTTTGTTAATTTTGTAGTGTTTAATATCATTAGAAATTTGTATTATAAGTGACTTGAAAATCACATATGAATTACTAATGAGTTATTTTTGCTATAATGCTGGAACATGCACACACAAAAAGACAAGTGTACCATTAGATATTTATACAACATTTCTTTTAGTAGTGATTTCTTGTTATTGTTTTTTGTTGCTGTTGTTTGAGTGTGATAATTTATTCCCTGGCAGTTACACAGAATTCTATGCAATAGTTTATAAAAGTTTGTTAAAAAGAAAAAAAACATAGAAATAGTAATATAACCTTAACTTTTACACATTTGATTTTTGTCTTAGATACTTATAGTATAATTCTCTCTCATAAGGAAACAGTTCTGTTTATCCACTTTGTTCAGGTTTGAATTCCTAAAAGGTAGAAGTCAGGTTACTGCAGAAATGATTACCATTGTAAGGTGGACCACTAAATACACTGTAAATAAGCACGTGAGAGAATGGTGGGAACTGCTGTTAGTCAGTCACTTCTGTGCTGATCATACTCCACTTCTTTGTAACAGGCTTTTATGGCAACTTGTAGAAGAAAGGGAAACTGGTAATTTGCCATTTCTCTTTGGTTGAAGGTTTGATGAAAAAAACTGTGCATAATAAGACCACTCAGGAAACATGACATGGAGACTTGAATCAAAGAACTGGTAATAGGAAAAAGAGAAAATAAGTTTTAAATGGACAGTGTGATAATGTTTTTTTTCTAAAGCAAAAAACAAAAACAAAACCCCAAAATCAAAGCAAAAAGCTCTACCAGTCTTTAAAATACTTGACATTCTCTTGCTACTCCCTACCAGAATGTGCACCCTATTGCCTTCACCACCTCCCAAAGCCAAGGGCTGACTTCTGTCCCATCTGCCCTTCAAAGCATATTTCCAAAGACATCTTGGGGAGTCTGGTTATTTCCAGTTCTGTGTGCTTATTTCCTCCTTTGATATGTAAACATTCTTTACACTTACTTTTGTTACATGCACCTCTTACAATGAACATTAGAAATTTTCTAAATTGACATCTATGTAAATTTCTTGACCATAGGGATGAAATATCTCTGCTGTTTTTATTCTCTGCTTCCCCTTCATATTTACCTAGGGATGAACGGAGGAAGGACAGACAGGTACAGAGATTCAGTTGTTGGATTCCCCATCACCAAGGACAGTAGGTTTCCAAATGCCTTGAGCAATGGAATTCATATATTACAGCACTATTTAAGGTGACAGTGGTCCCTTAAGATGCCTTTTGATTGATCACAACTTAATGTGGTACCTAAAGATCAATTTCAGTGAACCTTATGTATGTATGTTAGAATTGGTGTGGTATAAGTAAGTCTGGTATCACCTAAAAGAAGGTAAAAATTGCTTCCCATGGAGTGAATTAAAGACTTGGGGAACTTAGAATGAAGAAGTGAATTTAGTTCCGAGTAGATGTGAAAAGGAGGGAGAGTAGGGAAAGTGGTAGGAGAGACAGTGAAATTGTGTGTGCAAGCACAGTGTAGCATATAACAGAGTGAACCCTGTGGAGAAAACGAGGAGGATCTCCTAATTCTGCTTGCAATTCAAGTTCCTTTCTTTAACAAGTCTCCAGTTTCTACATTTTTGGTGCCCATGGAATGGGAAACAAATGACCCTATTTCCTGCCCTGTTTTTTGAGGACTTTTAACATTCCAATGGTAGGAAGTTATTAAATTATTTATCCTTACCACATAACATCTTCAGGCTTTAAGAAATTATATGTTTTTGTTTTTCTCAGTAGTTTCTGGAAAGTCATTTCAGCAGCGATAGTGCTCATAGCAAACTGGAACAAGAAGTGGCATGTTAGTGTTCTGCTGCTCGTCCACCAGGTTTAGAGTGTAGTACTTAGGACAGACATACTCTTCTATGTGAAGAAAGCTTGTAAAGTGTGGAGGTGATCACTGAAGAGAGGGGTCGTCCTTGTAAAGGAATAAGGCAGCCAGTGCCATGGTGCTGCTGGAGAAAAGGAGATTCCCAGCACTGGGGTTGAAGCTTGCCAGATGATTAAGGAACTCCATAGAATGTGTGGAATGCCCCCTTTTCAGTGAGCTGTTACCCACACTGCAAGTTCTTGCACAGCTGGGCTTTGCAGATGGAATTTGGATCCTCATGGGATGCTTTCCATTTCATAGGCTTCCCGTTTTCCTGCCCTGAGCTCTGGATCAAAGAAAAGCCTTGAGATGGCATAGGGCTCTGGGTTGTGCAAGCTTTGTCTTCCTTTCAGCTTTCTCTGCCTCCTCAGCTCTGGCAGTCATGGTCTGTTTTCTCTTTTTCTCAGACAGCATTTCCTAAAAAGGAACTCAAAAGAAAACAAAAGATTTCTATCACCCAGGCTCTGTTAACTTTGTCAAACTGTTGACTTTCTGGCATCATCTAAGATGCTCTTTAACTTTTATCCCACTTATGGATAAATATGTGGGGAGTATAATGAATTTCAAAGCCTCTGGTAGATTGTAATTCAGCTATTTTATTCTGTCCGACTCCATTTTTCTGTTGTTTTAATTGATCTCTTTGCTGTATTCTCCAAGCCTTAACCTAATTTTAAGAGTCCAGTGCTACACATAGCATTTGTAGGTGTTTGCTGTTCTGAGTACAAATAGCTGCTCACTCTGCATCTCCTGAGGGACAAGGATGAGTGTCATGTTAGGCCCACAGATGCTCTACTTTATGGCAGTGGGTGATGAATGCTTTTATGACTTGAGACTTGGAGACATCCTTAGCATCATTACCAATGGCTGATGAGATGTGTCTTTCGTGACCAGTGTAAGCACACTGTTAGAGCAGAAAGTTTCTTTGTTTGTCCTTCTCATGTCACACACACACACATTTAATTCCTAATGTTCACACAATACTTGTATAACTTTTGTAAGCTGAAGTCCCAAGAGAGTTTGTTTTTGTCATAAGTGGCTAATTTTGATGCTCTTTGCCATGTGCCATTCAGATGAGAATGGGAGGTTTGGACAATGGCTTTGTGCCAGAACACACCCATCTCTTTCTGGTGGTAGTTTGGACTTTGTAATGAACTGTAGGCAAACAAAACAGCGTAGAGAAAGCACAGCTTTGGTTATCCCCTGAATTTGAACCACCCTCAACCATGGGAGGGACAACAGGAAGGGGAGGTGTTATTTTTGTGATAAATACAAGTCCTGCATCCTGGGACATTTTGTTTCCTTTAGTTTGAAGTTTTTCTAGGTAAATACAAGTGTCTCTCTGTTGAGATGCTTTGTGGTTAGACATTAATGAGCCTTTACCACCACGGTATTGCTTTCTGTTTAAATTTGATCTGCTTAGTATTTCCCAAGTATACCCTGTAGTTTATGCTCTCTAAATCAGTGTTTTCCAAAATAAGGTTCGTGAAGCAACCACGCTAGGTTCACATTGGTGCCAGAAGCACTTGGTGGCTATCCTTAGTGACCTTTGGGTGTTGGAGTTTTCTTTTTCACTGTGAGATGTGCTTAGTCTGGCTGTGATATGGCACTTACACCACTCATCTCTCATAGCACATTTCTGTGACTTAGCTATCCTCTGTGGCTTTTGCTCATACTCATTTTCTCATTCCTTTAGGGATGTGACGCTTTGATGTAGAAGGCCTCTGGCTTTCCTTGTATATTCTTGCATGAGTCAGCTGGGCTTTTAACCAAGCACACTCACCTCTGTGTTGAGAAGGGAAACAGTGGTCTGTTTTCTGTCTTGAACAGAAATTTTCTAACATTGTTACTTGTCTCACTTGTGTAGTAATTGATGTGAAACCTCTTTGAATAGTGTTGGCAATTAAGTCTTCTACTGTTGGGCAGATCTGTTGATTAGAAAAAGAATGTGGCCATGAACAAATAAAGAAAAGAAGCAAATGCTTAAGAGATTTTAAAGCATAACATGACAACATACTTCTTGATTCTCTTTTGATTCTTATGTTGCCAGTTTGTAAAAGAATCAGATGACATAATTAAAAATCTACTGACTGCTTTTTTTCAGAGAATGACTATCTTGTGATTTAGTGGTTTTTATTATTTAATTTATTATTCTTAGGGAGGATGTGTGTTATGGCCCACATGTAGATGTCAGAGGAAACTGTGGAATAGCTTCTCTCCTTCCGCCTTTACATGGACTCCAGGGATCAAACTGAGTCCCCAGGCTTGTACAGTAAGCTCCTTACCCTCTAAGCCATTTTGGCCAGCCCTGGAGTGGTTTTCTATATAACCAACTCACTGGACTCAGAGAAACTTGCTCCTATGTACCCATTGTCATTGTCTTTTGAGCTGTCCTGTTCACCTTGTATATATAGGGTTAACCTAGTGTGGGGTCTGATCAGTAAGTGCTCTCTTATTTGAATAGTATTAAAGAAGGATTAAAATATAAATTTGTCTTTTTAGGAAATGCTTTAATTTGCCATTACAGCAGTATGTTGATTGTAATTATTGCTAACATCGAGAGTTCTTGTTCTTTCTTTTGTTATTTCAGAAAATTAATGTTTGGAAGCTGCTTGGTCTGAGGATTGACCCAACTAGCAGGTGCAGAGCATGCACTCCTACTTTAGCTATGGTACCTTATTCTGGGTTTTAATATCTGCAGCAATTCTTTTGCTTAGATTTTGAGCAAATCTTTTTGTAGCAGTAGATTTAAATTTTAAGCCAAGTGAAATATTCACATATTTATTTTTGTTTTCTAGTCATATGAGAAGGTGTCATGTTTATTTTGCTGGCTCCAAGAGTCATTTATGGCGATGAGAATTCAGATAGGGTGGGTACTGTTTATTTTAGCTCAAATGTTGAGAAGTTGGTTGTTTGCCACATTTGCATCTGTGTACTTCTGAGCCCCAGAAAGCAGGCTGTGCTCCCTGGTCTGAGGCTGGTGGACTGCTCAGCTCTTGGGGCAGAAGGACATACATAAATCCATGTGGATCCATGTCAGAAGTTGTAAAGGGCTGACATGTGCCAAGAAATTGAGAAGAGATGAAAGTTCAGTCACATGACAGTAGCTTTGGGGTGTGATGACAATGTGCATGCCAGAAGATGAGTCATGTCTACTGAGGAGGAGCACTTCCTAGTGATGCTGAGGCTGGCCTTGGGAGCCAAGCGTTTTTTCATGTCCCCACAATCACAGACAGCCCAAAGAAGACCACAGGGCAGAAAGTATCTCCTGTTACCCCCTTCTGCATCCCACGAGCATGAGTCTCTACTATGCAAAGTACTCTGCTCCTTACCTGTTATGTGCATGTAGGTTACTTATGTCACACCTGACATGCTATAGGATCAAGTTTCCAATTGGATAGAGCACCAAGGTGCAGGGGCTTCTCTCTGAGGAGTACATGGAAGGTCAGTCAGGCTTGTTGCTGGTTGAATTCTCTCATTCACTTGCTTACCTATTGTTCCTTAAGGTCAAGTATACTTAAACACTGTAAAGAGGGCTTTGATCCCCTCCCAAGGTTAGTCTTTCTAAAGAGAAACCTTACTGTTTATAGTAGATGACCTTACTCAAATGTTTTACCAGCTGAAAACCTCAAGGTGGCCTCTCAGAACAGTAGCTGAGCATGGTTTGGGAAGCTGTCTTGGAAGCAATATTTCTCTCTGCAAGAGGCAGACTGTTTAACAGCATGAAAACTACAAGGAGGGGATGTTTATAACATAATATATGCAGATCATGCTCATATAGCTCCTCAGACTTTTTAAAAGCACAGTAGAAAAGTGGGCACATGATATGGGTGTGTCTTTGGGAGACATTTTGTGAATATCAATCCCCTTTGTAAAAAGTTAAGCTTCACTGAGAAGTATAGATGAAATCTACTTTTGTCTTTGGTCTATCATATTAGAAATAAGTGAGAGACTTGAACACTGGATGTGAGTGACAGGGAGTGGAGGAGTGCAAGAACTCTTAATGGCTAATAGGAAGTATGAGTTTGCAGTTTTTTTGTTTTACAATTTTGCACCATGTATTGAAATGTAAATTATACATATTCTTCGTTCCATCAGTTATAGTTTAAGAAATACAAATTCATAGTCCCCTTTAAAAACTTTTGAACCCATTTGTTTTGGAATCCAGAGATTTTTCAGTTTGTATAAAAATACAGATCATGTAGTATACCTTATACCACACCATCCGCAGGGCTTGGAGACAGACTGGCACATTTTGATTTCTGGAGAACAAAGGAATATTCTTGTCAATAGGTCATCTTTGGTACCAACTGAGTCAATGCCAGAGCTTTCAATTTTTTTTCCTTCAGGATATTTTGGATTTCAGAATTAAGGCTAAAACACAGCCCCGGCAATAAAATTGAAATCGGCAGTACACCAGATGTGGATGAGAACTAAACTCCTGGGGGATGATGGAGTGGGAAGGGGTAGGATAAGCTCCTAACTCGTTCTTTACATGCTTCTATAGTTTGCTCTGCTAAAGTAAGCATAGGATATTTTGGTACTGAAATCAAAGCAACCTTCTGGAAGCACGGTCAGTGAATGTTCTCAGTTCTGGCCCACCTGGCAGCTCTCCACTGAGGCCACCTGAGCCCTTAAGGCCTTTCAGAACTGGTGCAGAGTGAGGACTAAGCCCACAGCTAAGTTCACAGCTAGTCTTCACATAGTTCCTTTATGACAACATTGAAGCCAAATTTTCAGTTTATAAGTATGTTCCACACTAAGGAAACCACAACTTAAAACAAGAGCTGTTGCTCTGAAATGGAAATTCTTTCACCTATAGAATTATTTTTAACTAATTCAGTAATGTTGGATAATGATTAAAGACAGTGGACTAGGGATAAAATAGCACTTGTTTAACATGCAAATTCTACCCTAATAGTTTAATCATAATAATGATGGAAAAAATGATTCAAGAAAATAGTATTAATTTTTCTCCTTTGATTCTTTGAGTATTGCTGTCATGCTCACTTTGAGTACTTATGGATATGATTAAAAATAGAGCTAGGGCAAATGGCACAGCTCACTTGAGAGCTTGTACCTGACATGACTGAGTCCTTGGGTTCAATCTCTAGTACTTAAACCTCACCAAAACAAAAAAACCCAGCCACTTACATCATAAGTGTACTTGATTCTTGGACAAAAAATATATAAACTTACATGTAACAAAAACTAATTAATATTATGTATGAAATAATCATCAGACTAATTGGTTTTATCTCCTAAACATGTACAAATACATAGAGCCATTTTGTGTAATGTACAAAAAGAAGTTTGAATTTGTTATTGAGTGTAGATAGATTGAATAAATTCTAAGAAACTAGAAAAATCAAGGATGTTTTATAACCATGACAAATAAGCCCAGAAGGAAAAAGTTTATGAAGATTGGCAGGAGTTTTGTTTGTTTTATTTTTGTATTTCTTCAGGTCTGCCGACTTTGACGCTGTAGAACACTAGCTTTTTTCCTTTCCAGCCCTTGGATAAAAATGATTCCACTTCGTTTACTGTGAGGCATATTTGCTCCTAAGTAGTTCCTTGGAAGACAGGATGAAATAAGCTTACAGCTCTGTGGTTGCCCTGTTTTACAAACTGTTACAGCTGATAAATAACAGTGGAAACATTGTGTACAAAAATTGGTGTGTTTTAACTTTTCTAATCAGTTTGAGAAGCTAACTACTCTTCTCTTTTGTAGATTTAAATACTTTTATCTTAAAGGGAGTAGTCACAAAGATTATACCTCAAAAATTAGTTTAAAAAACTTCTTTAAAACTAAGTATAGTCAGTGTCTTAGTTAAGGTTACTGCTGCTGTGATGAAACACCATGACCAAAAGCAAGTTGGAGAGAAAAGAGTTTATTTGGCTTACACTTCCACATCCACTTTTCATCACTGAGGGAAGTCAGGNCAAGGACTCAAACCGGAGAGGAACCTGGAGGGAGACAGGAGCTGATACAGAGGCCATGGAGGAGTGTAGCTTATTGGCTTATTGGTGTTCTCTCCATGGAGCAGAACGCAGGACCACTAGCTCTGGTTGGCTGGTCTCTGCCTTATCCATGACTAATTAACAAAATGTCCTACAAGCTTGCCTATAGCCTAATTTTATGGAGGCATTTTTCTCAGTTGAGGCTCGCTCCCTCCTCTCTGATGACTCTAGCTTATGTCAAGTTGACATAAAACTAGCCAGCACAGACAGTAACACATTTACATGGTGTGTTGTTGCCTGGATTTA
>LZPO01076386.1:0-11513 GCA_001675575.1 Neotoma lepida
AGAGAGAGAGAGAGAGAGAGAGAAACAGGGCCTGGTATGGGCTTTTGAAACTTCAAAGCCTACCAGCTCGGGACCAAGCATCCAAATATATGAGCATATGGGGTCATTCTCACCCAAACCACCACAGTATGCACGCCTTTTAATTTTACAATTGCTATTGCATTGTAGCTTCTTTGTGTTTTGAACCAAGCATTATGTTTTTAAGATCTATCCACGTTACTATAAGCATGAAAGGGGACAATCTCCCTTATTCTGCAAAGCTTACAGGCATGAAGCGTGTAGTCTCATTACTTTCCTATTACCAAGGCGAAGTCTATTATTACAAGTGGAAGGCCAGGTCCTAGGGGATGGCTTCAAGACTTCATTAGTTCCCGTTTCCCATCTTAGATTTACACGTCATTAAAATCGACTTCCTTTCTTCTCCACACTCCTATTACTGAAAAGACCTTTGGTATGTGGAGATTCGCTTACAGAAGAAATATTTTCTCTTGGTGAAGAGCCTAAGAAATTCAGAAATGGGCAGTATAAACTGTTTTTCTCTCTACTTATTTACAATAAAGACCAGTCAGTCACTAGCCATGAATCAGCACTCCAGTATGGGGCTCCATTGGGTCTGGTGTTTATAAATAGCCTGTTGCTTGTGTTGAGTGAGGCTGTCTCTAGCCACCTCCTGGGACTGTGAAGCCTCCCCAGAGATGTCTTTGTGGAGAGGCTGGCTTCCTGTCTGGGATAAAGACATCAAAAGATGTGTGGAAAGTTCTGTGGGCCACTGAAGTCTTGGGCAAGGGAGACAACTTGACTCCGGCTGTGTTGGGAAGGGCAAGGGGCACATCTGTCACAGAGGCTAGCCAGAGTCTCAGCAGGAAGCAGCCGGCTCTAGTTACACTTGAGAACAAGCCAAGAAAGTACAGGTTAAAAGCTAATTCAGCAGAGTTTAGTCAGGGACAGTATGGAGAGCAGCCGAGGTCAGGGTCATCACCCCTTTCTTACTGCTAATGTCACCATCCAACATAGTACACTTTTATAAGTATTTCCACAAAGTCCTGGAAAGGTACGCTATCACTCCTTCTGAGTCATTAAGATATTGTTCATCTTTAAAGTGCTCATATTCACACCAGGCTTGGTGATGGATACCTATAATTCCAGCTACTCGGGAGGGTGAGGCAGGGGGATTAGAAGTTCTAGACTAGCCTATATAAAAATAAAATAAAATAAAAATAAAAAGAGGATAAAGACTGATTTCTAGCACACAAAGACGCTGAGTCCAGTTCTTTGAGAAAAAATTAATCTATCCACTTTTGCATGTTTATTTCAGTCATTGGACTTATTGGGGAAATAAGATTTTTTTAAAAAGCACCATGAGCATAGGTTTGTGCATATTATATAGGATCTAGAGATTCATACCTGACCATTTTGTATGCCTACATTCATATCTAACCAGTACTTTCATGGACAGAAAATGCTAAAGGCTAGGACCTTTAAATAGCAGAACTCGGGTTGGGGGTTTTGTTGTTCATTTGTTTGTGACAAGTTCTCACTCTGTAGCCCAGGCTGGCCTTGAACTCATGGTAATGTCCTTTCTCAGCCTCCTGAGTGCTGGGATTAGAGACATAAGCCATCATGTCTGGCAATTTTCAATGCCTTACTTATGTATTCCTGCATTTCTCACCTTTGTAAAGTGAGTCTGATATTTTTATAGCTAGTAACACCAGGTGGGAATGCAGATGTGGTAACACCAGGCGGGAATGAGCAGATGTGGTATGGATAAGCATGGCTCTTTCTTGTCAGTTTGGGTGTTTCATGTGGAAATGGAGAGGCTGCCTCAGAGCCATGTAGAGATCATTAACTGTGATTCCTATGCTCTGTTTCCAAAGTCCTGAGATCAGGCAAACATCCACCTTGTTCACCTCTAACCCCCACAAGGTGGTAGGTGATGGAACAACTTAAATTCTTTGTCCTTCAACTTCTTCAGCTTTATAGTGGGGTGATAATACTGTTTCACATTGTTGTGATGATAAAAGGGGTTAAGAGGCATATTCAAGGAGCTTATTGTTACATCATGCCGTCCCTGAATCAGCATGGAACATGTACACTTGTCTGGGTGATACAAGTGAACCATCAGTTGATTTACTGGAACCTGTTGTCAATGGTGTAAGAAGATGATCAGGGTCCAGCTTAGTCAAAAGGGCAAAGTTGAGCGGCTCCCTCCAGGAAGAAAACTGCAAGTGAATAGGAAGTCAGCATTCACTCTATTCTTGTGAGAACCCCAAATACTGGCAACCAAGGGAGAATGAACATCTCTTTGGTGCACGCTATCTTCTGCAGAGTACGGCGAGCTAAACATATGCTCAGGGAATCTGCACCTACCTGCCCTCAGCCTTCACAGTGTTTACCCAGGGAGATTTTAAATGGTCTGAATTGGCCCAGAAAAGCCCCGATGCCAAGGCTAGCAACAGCAAGCATTATTTAAATGCCACATGTCACTTCACTATCCTCCTCACAAGAAGGAATAAGACAATTCAACAGAGTGAGCATCAGATGGGAGACCCCAGAACCCTGGCCAGTATGGAGTTGTTTTGATGAGCAAGGGCCCAGGCTGAGAGGGCAGGGGCTCAATTACAGCCTGTGCCCAAAGGTACAATTTGTCCCTTTACTAGAAACATTCTAGTCTGTGTTCTCAGGACTTCTCCAACCGTTTATAACTGGAGCCTTGCAAATGAATGCTTGGCCTTACTAACCTCATGCCTTAAGATGATTCTTTGTTCAGGGTTATTAACTTGATGTCTATTTTCCTATTTCTTTTTTGTGGGGGAGAGTGGAATGGGGCTTTTGAAGTACTGTACCTCACACACAGCCGCATTTCTGCACAAGTGTGTCCACATAAATGCTGGAGGAATGTGGTGGAGACATGTATGGGTGGTAGAGCCACAGGTGCTCAGCGACAAGTGGCCAGGCTGAGCCTTTATCTTCAGGCTATTTTGAACACAGAGCTATGCTCCTTACATGGCAAAAGCAGCGGTCATAATCACTTTAGAATTTCCCTGTCATGCCTATGGCACATGCCTAAATTGGGTCTGATGTTTTGTCGTGCTTCTGTACACGACACTCTGAAACTGGCTGGGAATGGAGAGAGGAATGTTGTAGCCTGAAGGATACCAGCGATGTCTCCACATTTCTAAGTCACAGAGTCTTAGAGCTGTAGAGTCAGAGAGATATCATCAATTGTCTGATCTGGACTGTCACTACTATTCACATCATCTTTTTAAAAATAATCTGGAGATGAAGTAGTCTTCGTAACTTTGCATAGTTGTAATTTGGTGTTTCCCTTTGGGGAGTAGACCAAGTAGAGATTTGGAAAATACATTTAAGTATTTATTTCTCCGGGACAGGATGAAATGAAAGCTTTTGAGTGAAGTCAAATGTTTATACGTGCAAATCATTTTGTAGCCATTGACCATCTTCCAAACCCCACTCTCCAAGAGTTTATAGAATGTTTCGTTGTGTTCACATAATGCTGCAGAAGAGCTATGTCTTAAACATTTTTTTTAACTCTTTGGGGGCCCGCCACCCAGCTCCCAAATAAATACATGGAGACTTAGTCTTACTTATGACTGCCTGGCCTTAGCTTGGCGTGTTTCTAGCCAGCTTTTCTAATGTAAATTACCCCATTTCTCTTTAACTATGTTTTGCCTCTGGGCTCTTTACCTCTCTTTATTCTGTATGTCTTGCTTGTCACTCTGCGGCTGGCTGTGCGGTCATGTGGCTGGTCCCTGGTGTCCTCCTCTCCTGCTTCTCTCACTCCTCCCTCTTCTCATTTCTCATTCTTCTTCTGTCAAGCCTAGATTTCTCCTCCTACTTATTCTCTCTGCCTGCCAGCCCCACCTATCCTCTCTCCTGCCTTGCTATTGGCTGTTCAGCTCTTTATTAGACCAATTAGGCAGGCAAAGTAACACAGCTTCCCAGAGTTAAACAAATACAACATAAAAGAATGCAACACATCTTTGCATCATTCCACAAACAAATATTCCACAGCATAAATGAATGTAACACATCTTTAATATTCCACAACAGTACTGAATTTTGGCAAATGTTCATTCTAGTAGAGGATTTAGACAGTTAATCAAATGTGTAATGTTAATTTTGTAGAAAAATAAGTACCTAGGAAGGAAAAATGAACCAATAAAAATCCAACCATTAAGGATGGGGAGACAGCTCAGTTGGTAAAGGGTGTGTCATGCAAGCGTGAAGACCCAAGTTTAATACTCAGAACCTATGTAAGAAAATCCTGGAATGGTGGTGCATGCTAGCAAACATAGCTCAGGGGAGGCAGGGACACGTATGTTCTTGGGGCTTGCTGGCCAGCCAGCTTAGCATAATCATTCTTTGGGTAAAACACGATCTATTATTTTTCCATACCAAGCTTCTTTTGCAATTGCATGTCCTCTTTCAGCAAATGTATGTGTGTGTGATATGCTTGTGTGTGTAGTTTACATGGGAGTGTTTGTGTGTTCTTATGTGCGGGGGTGTATGGGTGAACATGTGTACATAGAGGGCTGAGGTCAATTATCAAGTATCTTCAGCAATTCTTCTACCTTATATACTGAGGCAAGGTCTCTCACTGAGCCCAAAGTTCACCATTCTGCTTAGTCTGACAAGCCTGAATTCTCCAGGGAGTCCCTGTCCCTGCTTCCCACACTGGGATTACAGATGGGCTGGCATGCCTGCACAGCTTTTAGTGGGTTCTGGGGACACAAACACTTCTCCTCATGCTTGTGGGGCATTTTCCTCACTGAACCATCTCCAAATCCCTGAACACCTTGTTTTGTATTATTGCTACTGATTTATAAAGATGGCCTCTTTATCTTGACATCTCTTTAAAGGCTACAGTCAGTTAATGGCTTTAGGTCAATATTGAAGACAATCTACCTACTTCTGTGGGAATAGCTAAGTGCCTGATTTGCTGTCTTTTGGTTTGAGGTTTCAGCCTTGGTTAGAAACAAATATTCCACCTGGCCTCATCTTACCATATCAGTGTGCACAGAATAATCTTCTCTTTATGAAATAATATCTCCTTTAATGTATCCATGCTTGGTTCTCCTTGGAACGGGGGTGAATTATACTTTTATTCAAGTATTATAGACAACTTTAATTTGCTCTTCTAAGAAGCCAGAATGTATAACAGTTCTGGCAGACACAGGAGAAGAGTCACCCTGCAGCAGGGGCTTGTCATCAGTACGTACTTATCTACTACATCAGAGGACAGTGTCTAGTGCATTTGAAGTGGAGTTAGTTCACTGGCTAAGCACACACATGCAGGTGCAAGGTATATGCACATACAGACACACACACACACACACACACACACACACACACACACACACACACACACACACAGCATAGAAACCAGAGACACCAAAAAGAAGAAAATGGAAGCTATATGAAGAAATAAACTTACATAGTTTATTTCATGAACTATGTATCTTAATTACTACCTAGAGAAGTAGGAGAGGAAAGATGGGCAATTGGCCTTAGTCTATTTATTGAAATAGATAAAGTACTATAGTTAAAAAGCAAGGAGAAATCTCTGAAGAGAATAAGATTTTGTGGAGAAGAGAGAAATATGGTTGTAACCATGCCTTTTCAGGTAATAACTGTCCTTCAAAGTTTCCTATCTGCAGACACATAGATGCAAAGAAATCTGCGTTTTCCCCATGAAGTCTACTTTTTTCCTCATTCTATTTTTCAGGTTATTACATGGCTACCATTGAAAGTATTGCAGGTTCATATTTACAGAGACACTGGAAGGATTGGATTCAAAATGATTGACTTTATTTTATTGGGAAGCATATGCCTGTTCTTTAATTAAACTAGGCAAATCGATAGCCAGAGGTGTTTTTTAATTGTTGACAGCATTCTTGAGGTCCTGCTCCTGAGAAAGATGGAAAGGCACCAAGCCAGAGGGGACAGAATGGATGAGTGAGGCCGTTCCAGAGCGTTTCCCATGTGAACCATTGGGTTTACCTGAAAATCATTTTATCAAAGCTTCCGTATTCCAATCCTAGGACTCCAGGGGAGAAGGCTGAATTTCCACATTTCAGGGCAGATTTGTCTTATATCACAGTCTGCAGAGAATTAGATTAAAGGCCAAACAAGCAAGAGAAGAACATGACCCTTTTCTGTTAGAAATTAGAAAATATAATCATTTTGTTTTGCATTTATCATTTGTTATGAATTTTATATTCACCATTTCCTGAACACTGGAAAATCATGGCAGGGTTTTGAGTTGTGTGATGCGTGGTAGAGAGTAAGCAGTTAGTTAATTTTGTTGAAACAATGAACTAAGAAATATAAATCTAAAACCTTTTGAGAGTTCTTGCCTTTTAAAGCCCACTTTCAGCATAGTAGATCTGTTAAATGGCCTATGTTCAGTTCATGAGCATTTTATGTAAGTTTTAAAATTTTTATTATTTGGACTGAGCATGGTGGTACATGCCTTTAATCCCAGCACTCCAGAGGCAGGTGGGTCTCTGTGAGTTTGAGGCCAGCCTGGTCTAAACAGCGAGTTCCAAGACAGCCAGGGCTATACAGAGAAAACTTGTTTCAAAAAAAGCAAAAAAAAAATATTTTTTAACAATTTCATGTGTGTATATAATATGTTCTGATATCTGCCTCCCGATATCACTCTCTCTGGATGTTCTCTTCTTCCCAACACCTTCTCCAACTTTCTGTTCTTATATGAATATATTTAGTTAAGGTTGCTTGCATGAGCCTAAGTATGGGGCTATTTACTCAAAATAACTGACTCTCACCCACAGCAACCATTAACTGCCAATAGCCCTGAAGCTAGGGGTGAAGACTCACGAGCCCTCCTCCCCATACAGGGATGTTAGCAGCTCAGTCTGTGCAGGTCTTGACAAGTAACCATAGCTTCTATGAGTTCAGGAGTGCAATGGCCATGCCATGTCCAGAACACAGCATTTTCTAGCATTCTTCCCAGTCTCTGACTCTTACATTCTTCCTGCCCCCCTCCTCTTCTACAATGTCCCTTGAGCCTTGAGGGAGGGAGGTGATATTGATGCCCCATTTAGGACCAGGCAAGTGGTCATCATTGATTCTCATCAATTTGACCTGTTGTGAGGATCTGCTCTAACTACTGCCCAGTACAATCTAATCTATAGATATGAGCATGCATATTTAGATGGAAGTTTGACAACATGCCCATTCTGTAAACAATAATAGAATAGTAGGTTTCCACCTAGGCCCTGTGACCTCCCCAGACATGACCCTTAGACCAGGTTTACAGTACCAGTCAAAAGTTCCCTAAAATCCAATAAGAAAGTGGCTATAAAAAAAAAAAGGAAAGAAAGTGGCTAGTTATTCTCATAGCAGTTATGCCCCTACTGCCCACGTGGGCACATTTGCCTTCCAGGTCAACTGGAGCATGCAGGATCCACCAATGGGTAAGGCTGCTCATGGCTTTCTTTCCCAGCAGCATGCACGGCACCTATGAAAACTGCCCAGCAGGGAGGGAGCTTCCAGCTCAGTTAGAGCTTGATTATGTCCTGCAACCCAAGTAAATGATATCTTTAGCAACAGGATCTTACCATATAGTTCTGGTGGGCAACCAGGAGCAATGGTATTGGCCTGTATTGTCTTAGGAGCCTGAGACCTCCCTGACAATACAAAGGGCAGTGTACCACACATGGCATGAGGATCTTTGTTTAATAACCTATGACCCTATTGTAAGAGCAGCATTATCCACCCATTAGGATACCTCTGTCCAGACTCAGTTTTGATTATATTTTAAAAAGAACTGACAAAGCAGTGGAGGGTTCCATAAACTTTTTCATACACCCCGAGTTTCTGTTGATGTTTTTCCCAACTCTTACCCCATACCCCATCCCTGTCTAAGCCTTACCATTCCCAGTACCCCTCTCTCCTCCAGACGTGTGCGCCACTATCCTCTCCCCCTATTAAGGCCCCTTCTCCTCTCATGGGCCTTTTAAACTTCCTAGCCTCTATAGACATTTCAAATTAAACACACAAAACCTACAGATTCAAAACTAGGATCCAAGGATGAGAGAGAATGTGGTGTCTCTCCCTGTGAACCTTGGTTTCCTCATTTTATGTAAATTTTGTCAAGCTACTTACAGGGATGGCCACAGCTGGGAGACTTATGAGTTCAGAGTTCTCTGCTCGAGGCCAGGCACCAAGAATGGACGGTAGAAAGTCCTTTAACATGACATGTCTGCTGAGTTTTAGTTTCCATGGGAGTGAGTTCATTTGTAGTAACATCCACACAATTTCAAGATCACATCACTGAAGTAGTCAAGTTAAGGGGGTTGAATAATGACATCATTCCTACTGTGGGCCCAGTAAAGTTATAAGAGCTTTTCAAAGTATAATAATATATAATATTATATATACAATATATACATTTATATATAAAGTAATATATAATATTATATAATAATATATAATATATAATAACTACAGTGAAAGCATAGATCAAACATGTAGTAGTACTTCCCACACTGTAAGGTATAAATGAATGAGCATGGCTGTTAAAATGACAAAAATGTGATTAAAGTCCAATCTGTGCAAATGACTTATAAAACAAAATAGAAATAAAATAATATTCATAGTAGACAATAACACAAGTGCAATTAGTTATTTTATTTAAACCACTGAGTACATTTATTTGATGGAAAGAAAGGTTGTAATCTTTATTTGGTTTGAGAAAATATACTAGACTCTCATTACAAGTGATTTAGCTTTCACTTTCATACACTTAAATGCTCTCCTGTATATTAAATGGCAGAGAAGAAAGCTGCTAAAAGGCAGGGGTTCTTTCTATCAGATCAAATCTTACTGTAACAGGCACTATTCGTGTTGCTAGGACACAATTCATAGAGGGACAAGCTGGCAACAGTCCTACATTCCTGGTAAGCAGTGGCACTTCTAAGTATCAGAGAGACAAGTTCCAGGACCACACTGGGCACATGGTTGCCTGGAAGCTTTGGATGGAAGTACTATAGTAAGAGACGGCTTGACTGGAAAGCTAGTAGCAGGCTTCAGTTCCTAACTGTGATAACAGTCCAGATCTGCAGCAAAGGCGCTGAAAATGAATGCAACTTTGGCAAGTCCAATACTGTCTCTATCTAAGAGGGACCTTTGATTACTTTGACACCTGACACCACTCTAAATTTTGTCTTCTCCTTCTCCACCTTCACTGCTTACTCTGGTCTTACCATGACCTCACTTGACCTCACTACGACCTTTGTCTCATGCCACTTCTAGGAAGTTTTCACTGAGCCAACACTTTTGGTTCCCTTGAGTATCTCTGGTCTACAATAAGGGTTGAGTTAATGTTCTACATCTGTGCTGCTTGAAGATGTGGTATGAATCTCTAGCGTGTTTCCTATGTTCGGCCTCTTCTATTACATCACACTATTGGCCCCTAGTTCCCCTCAGTAAACTGTGAGGTACTGAAGAACAGGAACTATGTTTATCTCAGTTTCGAGTCTCTGGACCCTTGCGGGACAGAAACAACATACTTAAAGAGTTGTTTGCTGAATGAACCAGTGGGTAGATGGCAGCCATGTTTTCTGAATAGTTCCAACCACAGTATCTCCTGCACGCATTACAGTTTACTTAGAGAGGAAAGAGGACTTCCAGGAATGGTGATGGAGGTGCAAATCTGTAATCCCAGTATCTGAGAGACAGGGACAAGAGAACCATAAGTTTGAGGCCAGTGTTGACTTCATAGAGCATTGAAGGCCAGCATGGGCTATAAGAAACCCTATGTCACTACCACCACCCCATAAAACAACTGGGCATATTTCTGTAATACTGATACTTGGGAGACTGAAGCAGGAAGGTCACTACAAGTATGAAGCCATCCTGGGCTACATAGTGAGTTTCAGGATAGCTTGATCTTCAATGTGAGTCCCCCAACTAACAAAACAAAACAAAATAAAAACAGTTTCAAGCAAGCAAACAAAAAACAACCCATACACCAAGAAATAAGTATGCAGGGGCTGGAGAGATGGCTTGGTAGTTAAGGATACTAGTTACTCTTACAGAAGACCTGGGTTCAATCCCCAGCACCCACATGGTGGTTCACAAACATCTGTAGCTCCAGCCCCTGGGGATCCAGTCCTCTTCTGACTTCTGTGGGTGCAGGCAAAGCACTCATACACATAAAATAAATCTAAAGGGGTTGGGGCCTATGGATGAAGGCTTTTTCGTGTACTTGTGGAACATACTGCTACTCAATGGACATGTGTGTAGATCCAGAGCCTATTCCTGAGGTAACATACTGCTACTCAATGGACATGTGTGTAGATCCAGAGCCTATTCCCGAGGATGACTATAGTTTAGATATTTAATAAACTTATGTAAACAGAAGAAGAAGCAAGACCTGGCAACAAAGGGAACATGGCTTACTAAGTTGAAAGAGCATGAGATGAAGGTCATGGTGAGGTCAGAGGTGTCAGACATAAATTACTTGAGTTCTCAGGGCAGGAAAGCTAGATGAGGTAACTATGTCTCAAAACCTGCTCTCAGCCCTGAAGCCCTGGACCCAGAGATAGTCAGATCTTAAGACACTGGCACACACGCCAAGCTTACCAGAGCTGGAAAAAGCAAAGGCAGATGAATGGGCCGGCTGAATAATTATGATTTAACACGGGCTTAGGAGGCATCAACCACACAATGTGTGTGAGAGTCAGACTTGCAGGAGGCCTTGTTTTGCAGCATTTCCATCTCTTCAGTAGGTAGATGGTCTTCCAGATGCATACATGTGCCATAGGTGCAGCTATTATGGGATTTCAGAAGGTTAAACGATGACATTCAGCCTTAGAGATCCAGGGAAGTTCTACATAAGAAGTGGTACTCCAACAATGCCTTCCAGGTGATGTCATGTTGTCACTGGGGTAAGGGAAGGACACTGTAGACTGAGTGGAGAACAAGAGCCAGGAAGGGGAGTGGTTGATTTCTGCTGGAGTACAAGCTATGTGATCGAGGAAAGCAGAGTGTTATAAAGGAAAGCTAGAACTCGATTATGGGAAAAAGCCAGTTACAAAGGTTAAATGTTATTGTTTACAGTTAGGGATCCAAAACAGAAAAAGCATGATTAGAACTGTACTCTATAAAAGCAAATTTGGCTGCTTCCAGTTGCTTGGTTTGGAGAAGGGAATCTCAGTTGCAGAGGCCTGTGGGAAGCTGCAGAATCTGCGTGCAAGAAGAGAAAAGCAAGTGTGTACATATTAGGAACTAGCATGGTTTTTCTTCACCTCCTCTCACCAAATATGGCCTGTAGTCTGCGAAATCTAAATAAAATATAATGTAAAACCTCATCTAATTTCCATGAAATTCTCCAAAAGGCCAGGGCTGGAGAAATGGCTCAGTTGGTAAATTGTTTGCTCTGCAAGCATGAGTTGCTGAGTTCAAATCCTCAGCACACACACAAAACAATCAGTCACAGCAAAGTGACCTGTAACCCCAGCAGA